>JAOXNR010001319.1:0-10066 GCA_028571225.1 Parsonsia alboflavescens
GAATCTTCTCTTCTCCTCATATGGTAGCTTCCATGAGTTCTCCAATGTCTTGATAGCTCCTTGATATCCATCATTTCTTGTAGGTACAAGATGAAAAAAGGAGCACCTTCTTCATCCCAAGTTGAAAGGAATGATATGAATACTTGTTGGAACACGTTTATGGAATGAAAGGAGCGAACGAGAAGTGTAATCTCAAACAACATGAAGGAGATGAGAAGGGACTTGAACTCTAGAGTAGAAAACTTTGAAAGATAGGTAGATGATCTCCAATCAAAACTCCTAGAAAACAAGAGGAACATGGAGGAAGGGGAGATGAATATCAACCTTGTTCTTCTATGGAGAATGTGCCAAGTGGAAGAGTTGGAAGAAGGAGACAACAACTAAATCATGATGACTATTATGACTTTGAAGTTGAGTAGAGGCCTTCGAGGAATAGATACATATCCACTACTCAAGGCTCCAAGAGTGCTGGGACTACTTGAAACAAACGGAGTTAGCCATGAAGGGAACTAACATTAAAAAGGATAAAGAAGCTTCGATGGCTATATTTCTCAAACTGTTGAGAAAGGAGATTAAAGAAAGAATAGAATCACACCTTTTTGTTGATCTTGAGGAAATGGTACAAATGGCCATTCAAATTGAAAGAAGCTTGGAGAAAAGAAAGTCATCATCAAGTCTGGTTACTTCTTCATCAATTAAGTACAAAGAAGATGGCCATAAGACATCTCATTATCCAACATGGGGGAGCTTGGGGAATAAAATGAAAACACCTCAATTACCAATGAAGTGAAAGGTGAAATGGGTCTTTAAGAAATTTTTGGAAATGAGCAAGTGCAAGAGTCCCATGAAGTAAAGGAAGAGATTCCAATTGAGAAAGAAGTTCCCTTAGTGAAAAATGGGAGAGAAAAAGAACAAGAGAGAATAGAAAAGGGAGAGCATGAGATTGAAAAAGATTATGAGAGGCAAAAGGAGATGAAAAATGAGACTGTGATTGAAAATGAATTAAGTGGAAAGAAAGAAAATTATTGTGAGAAAGAAAGAGAAAAGGAGAGTGCTTTGATCTTCAAGATGAACAAGGAGATTTCAATACCCATTTCTAACATTGACCAGTCTTTTTCTAGTGTTCTTGTGCCAAAATTTCAGGGTTTTGAAAGCCTAAACAAGTTGAAGGAAGACAAGGACAGCAAGATGATGAGTGCTACGTTAAAGTGGTACACTCTTATATCTACTCTTGGTGATAGAGTGTTGAATTCTAAGCATTGAAACATGATTTCTAAGGCTAAGCATGATTGTGGAAATGCTTGTGATGTTCATGAGCAAGTTGCTATTTGTGAAATTCTTGGGCATGATGATTGCTTGATTAAAGAAAGCATGTCTTCTATTTCTATGAATCCTGTGACAGCTTTTATGGATTTTGAAGTTGTTAAGGAATCATGTGTGCAAAAATATGATTGTAGAATTGTGAATGAAGCATGTGGAAGAAATTTGAATGTCTCTACTAACTTTTTGAATGATATGTTAGATCATAAGCTTGTTAGGGAATCATTTGTGAGAAAGCATGCTTGTGACTATGTGATTAATGTTTCCAGACAAGTTAAATATGGTCAATTCTTCAAGCATATTAATTCTTTGATTAGAGAAAATGCTTTGTTTATGCCTAAGGACTCTATGTATTACTTGTTGGCCATTGGAATTCATGAAAATAGCCCAGAGTTATCTTCTCATGTCTTGAAATTCTTGAATTGCATGTGTGAGAAAATCTTTGGGACTTACATGAATAGACTTTCAAATTTGTTCTGGATGATCAAGTTTTGGGGATCTTTGATGCTATGCTTATTGATGATAACTTGTATCTTTGTGGCCTAGTATGCATAGTTATTGTTGATTTTAAGTTCTTGCTTATCTTGTTTGAGTTGTACTTCATTTCGATTCTGATGACGAGAAATTCAATGATCATTGGAAATTTTTTGTGAAGAATCATACCATGTTGTGACTTTTACATTAAGGGAAGATGAGACATTTCTTGATTATGAGAGCAACATGTGTGTATGGATTTTGTTTCTTCTTAAGATTTTTAGATTCAAAGCTTATGAAACCCATGATGACATGCTTAGGAGAGGTTCTTTATGTGCTCTTAAATGTTCCAAGCTTGATAAATTCTTTGAGTTGTTGAATCTTAAGAATCATGAAGTTGAGTTTGTGAGATATGTGAGCCCTAGAATCTTGGATATCTTGTTTAGAAAGCATGTGTTAGGACTACAGATGAAAAAGAAGCCAATGCTCATTGGAGAATACTTGTTGAATTCTTGTGAAAGAGTATGTATTTGTCATGATGAGAATTTGATCTTTAGTGATATCGATAGGCTTCAAGTTGACAAAAACAATGTGTTTCCTAAGGGCTTAATCTCTATTTAGCATGTTTGGTAGAACTACTTGGTGATATGGTCTATAATTTGTGTCATGAATAGAGATATGATGAGATTTTGGAAGTCTTTGAAATATCCCCTGTTTCTATAAGAAGATAATGCTGTCCATCTTGATGAAAGTTTGAATCCTATCATATGTGAAGGCTATTTTCTTATTCATTCCATACATATCTTGGATGTTTTTGATGGATTGCATGTATATTCTATGCTAAGGGAGAGTATCTTATGTTTATTGCACTTGAATAGGAGATTTGGAAATCAATTATATAATGCCTTAAGAGGTCATAAACCTTTAGGACTTTTGATTTGTGCTTTCAATGGAAAATCTTTGTTTTCTTGGTGCCTAAATTGGATAATTATGCTTGGCTGTATTGCTCTTGTTCACGAGTTCATTGTAGGTGGAAGGAGAATCATTTCTACTGAAGAATGGCCTCAACTTTTTACGGAACAAAGAGTAAGGCATCTTCATGACATTTTCCCAAAGAAGGATGGTCAATGCCTAGCACTTGAGAACTTGGATTGACAAAGTAAGATTCGTATTCATCTTCTAATCCATGATAGTGACAATTCTCCTCTCTATGTAGGACTTGAAGATTCGAGGATGAATCCTTTTGAGGTGAGAGAGAATGATGGATATCCAAAGATACTACACAATGAGGGATATCAAATGATGCTACACAATGAGGCTATTTACAAAGTATTGTACTTCAAATACAAGAATGTGGAATCAAGGATTAAGAAGGCAAAGATGGCATTGATGTGAATCAAAGAAGGACAACATGTTAATGATGCCTACATTGAAGAAACTGAGCTTGGAGAATGGAGGCTTAAGTACAAGAATATATACTTCAAGTATAGGTTTAAAAAGGAGTCAAAATGGCTTGAAAAACACACTATGGAACACCTAAACTCAAGCCATAACAAGCCAAAAAGAAAGAACCAAAGAAAGCTAAGAAAACAAGCCAAAAATGGGGCCAAATGGAGTGTAGCAGTAGCTGTCCGGGGTGCTGTTCGGTGGCTTGTCCGGTGCCAGACAAAAGTGAAAAACGGAGGATTCTAGTGGAGATCCGGTGCTGAAGCCGGATCCTTCTGCTAGCCCGACTATTGTTCAACTTTTTGATGTTTTGATGCTTTCTTCTTGTCTTTTGGACCTAGTATTAAGGGTATAAGTGTCCAATTACATTATGAACAAATCATTAGGTTAATTTAGGGTTTTAGAACTATATATACTTCCTCATCTTGTCTTTCACAATCAACCACACACATGTAATCTCTTTTGAGTGTTGAATTTTAAAGATCAAATATGATCTTCCATGAGTGTTCTTGAGAGTTCCTCTTATTGCTCTTGAGCCACTTCATTTATTGCATTCAATAAGTATTGAATTGTCTACCAAATCAAGAGATTGGTTGTTGTTGAATCACCAACAAAGGTCAATCTAATTACCCTTGAAGCTTTGGTGAGTCCTTCTTCTTTTCTTGATTGACTTCTTTGAATGTATGAACCATAAAAGCCTTCAACCTTCAAAAAATCACATCATGCTCAGATTCCATAGCAACCACGACATCATCCTTATTTAACCCTCTCTCTCCACTGATTTGGAAAATTTCAAAGGGACCTAAAGAGGATTTAAGAGAAAAAAGTTCTAGCTGGAAGGAATTATATACTTTACTCTTAATACCTGGAGCCTTAGCAATGAGGGGAGGCAAGAAGTATACCTTATTATCAGAGTTCTGGTATGGGAGAGCCCTAGGAGTCTCTTTTGTATGAAGAGAAGGGTACTCGAAATGGATGAATAGGTGGAGGTATGTGTTTTAGAAGACATCTTTTCAGAGGACGTAAAGAAAGAAAATTTTATAAAAAATAAAGAGGGAAAGAAAACTCACTCATTGATGCTGGAAAGCTTTTGAGATAAGGAGTGGCTTAACACTAGAAAAATTTCCAAACAAACAAGAGAAAGCTCGAGAAGTTGGATAACTCAAGATTGTATCGCTGAAAGGAAATTTTGTTTTGCACAGCAGAGTTTTGATGAATCTTAATCCTTTCAAAGTTCAATAATTTATATCCAAGAAGAAGTCTATTGAATTTCTGGAAAAGATACGGTACCCACAAATCGAGACAACTGCCAAAACTGATAAGGCAAGACACCTCAAAACTAACAGTTGCAGAAAATGATGAGACTCTTCAGAGATCAGGACTTGAAGATGAAAATTTAGGCTATGCGACCTATGAGCTAGCTGGACCTAAACGGGGGTACTGATAGATGAAACGGGCATGACCCGAATACCCCTACCCCAATTTAATCACATACAATTCTTAGACAGGTTGATCAAATTTAATCAAAAACTCTCCCAAGGAATACTGACTTGGACGTCGCAGTTATCCTTAGGGTGACAGCCCACTTTTGTGATCTAAATTTCCCTTCTAGTTGTTATTTCAAGTGCCATCACGATTCAGGATGACCTGAAGATAGTTTCCAAGCTCTATCATTAACTATTACAAAACCCTAATTGAATTAAATTATGATTAACGTATTTAACTAAAATACTTTAAAGTAACTATTCTAATTAAAAATAGGAAACAAATAAACTAAAGGACTAAATTATAAATAATGAAAACTTCTAGTAAACTTTCTGATATGACCAGAAATAATAAACAGCCTCACGAAGCAAAAACCAAGGGACTTTACAAATGATCGGGGCCTGTAACATGAATTCGAGGCCTGGGAAGAAGCAGTGGCCGGGGTCAAAAATTTCTTTCTCTCTTGCACCAGTTAATTTCATCTACTCTACGGCGATAGACTAGCATCGATGTACATGCCGGGAACCAAACCGATAATTCTCTGGAACTTGAAGAAAAGAAAAAAGAAACAACCGGAGTTGCCTAGTTGGGTTGATCGGAGCCGTTGTCTCCACCTATGGACAACAGGCGCTAACTACCAAGCCAAATAGCTCATTGGTTGTTGGCTGTCTTCGTCCGTTTCTCCTTCGTTTTGATCCCTTTTCGTTCCAAATTCGATATCCAAGCTTCCCTTAATATAAGAAAGGATTTTATCAACTTGGAAATCATCTTTAGTAATCTTTGAAGCCTCAAATTCAAATTCATCTTCTCGTTCTTAAACAAATTGAATCATCAACCATCGAAACCTGTTTGCCCTCGAACAAGTTATTAGTCCTTGAGGAATCTTCGGTATACCATCTCCATCATGAATAATCTTCTTATTTATTATATAAATGAATTGATAGAAGCTTTGAGTTAAAGGTCCATGGATGAGAAGAGTCGATCAAGGGGTATTGTGAGACAAGACGATCGATGAATAGTTCGAACTTGATTCGGTAAAAGTTTGAATTCGATTCTCCTTAATCGAGTTGGGTTATTTTCGCTTGTTTAATGAGTCTAGTCGAACTCATATGTAGTTGATTTGTTAGAATCCCGAGTCGAAGAGAACATTTTAATATGTATATATATATGATATTTTATTTGTAATAATATTATATATAATAGAACTTATTTATTAACACAATAATCTTTTTATTTATTATTTATTATATAAACGAATTGATAGAAGCGTAGAGTTCAAGCTCTGTGGATGAGAAGTGTGGATCAATGGGTATTATGAGACAACATGATTGACGAATAGTTCGAACTTAATTCTGTAAAATTTTTAATTTGATACGTCTTAATCAAGCTTGGTTCTTTTCACTTGTTCAATGAGTCAAGTTGCACTCATATTTTTTGATTCGTTCAATTTGCAAGTCTAAACAAGCATTTCAATATGTATATTTATGATAATTTATTTACAATAATATTATGTACAATATAACTTATTTATTAAATGAATAATCTTTTTATTTATTATTTATTATATAAACAAATTGATAGAAGCGTACAATTGGAGGTCCGTGGATGAGAAGTGTGGATCAAGGGGTATTATGAGTGATGGAGCTCGAAAACGAACTTTGGGTTACCCGAAACTGTGATGGATCCTGAAATCACAACCAGAAGCGAAAATTTAGATCATCGAAGTGGGCTATTGCCTTGAGGATAACTCTGATGCCTAAGTCAATATTTCCTTGGAGAGCTTTTGACTAAATTCTACCAACCTGTCTAAGAACATTGTGTGATTCGATAATGTACACTAAATAATGAGTTACTTGTTGGAATGAATCTCAACTACGTGAAAATAGGAAATTAGGAAAATTGTGAAATCATATCCCTAAAATTACTCCTAGAATCGTGGAGTTTCCATAAGTTTGGACACCTTGCCATGCACGTCTCTAGTGCGAGAGCTACAAGCTTGTTAATGACCTTTAAACCAATTTCGCAACCTTTCTGTGAACGTCAAAGCTCTCGATGTACATCTTTTTAAAGTCATGATGAGATTTCAAGGTTCATAGTATGTGTAATGAGTCGTAGACATTAAATCATGGCATAGAAGGTGCATGAGATGGATCGGATGAGTCGAAGGTCGTGGACTGGTGAGATCTCTCCTAAGCTCATTGAAGGTCGGTGACTTGGGAGGTCAATGGGAAGGAGATTGCTGCCCACCTTTCCTTTTAATTTGAAATTCAGACCTTTGGATATTCGGGTTAGCACTTGGGTCCATTTGGGTCGGGGTTATTCGGGTCTTACTCGTTTCACCGATACCTCTTTTAGGTCAAGCGAGCTCATAGGTTGCAGTGCCTAAATTTCCATCTTTAAGTTCCAACCTCTAAAGAGTCGCTCCGTTTTCTGTAACGGCTAGTTTTGAGGTGTCGAACCTTACTAGTTTTGGTAGTTGCCTCGATTCGTGGGTGTCAGATATTTTCTAGAAACTTAATAGACTCCTTCTCATATATAAATTGGGAAGCCTTGGAGAGATTAAGATTTACCAAAACTCTTCTTTGCAAAACAGAATTCCCTTTCTGCAATACAAACTAGAGCTGCCAACTTCTCGAGCTTTTTCTTTTCTATCCGGCTAGTTTTCTCGGGTTAGGAAACTTCTTATTACCTCCAAAGCTTTTCTAGCATCAAACTAGTGAGTTTCCTTTCCCTCTTTATTTTATTTGAATATTTTCTTTCTTCTCATCTTTTGAAAAGATGTCTTTGAGTACTCCTTCTCTTCGTACAAAAGAGATTACTAGGGCTCTCCTTTCGCAGAACTCTGATAATGAAGTATACTACTTGCCTCCCCTTACTACTAAGGCCCCTCGAATTAAAAGTAAAGTATATCATCCCTTCGAACTAGAAGTTTTTTCTCTTACATACTCTTTTTGTCCCTCTAAAATTTTCCAAATTAGTGGGGAGACAGGGTTAAACAAACATGACATCATGGTTGCGTGGGAATCTGAGCGGCAGGCGTGTCGGGCATATAATCCTGCACTTGACCAACCTCTGGGGAAGGATTCTCTTACCTTACCTTCATCCCCTATTAATTGACATAGCTTATTTCAGGGGGTTCCCCATCACCCAACTTGTTCCTAAGGCTGTCAGGTTTGTCATAGGCTTCATAGCAACTTGCCATCTCTACTGAATTCCTGTTTCCTTGGACCTTTTCAGATGCTTTTTCAAAGTTGGCATCTCTACTGCCCCTGGCAAAACTAGCTTGAGGTATGTTCAACTTAACAATAGGTATAGGCTGTTAGGGTGTTTCCAATCTTCTGGTTTACCTTGGAAGGACTCTTTTCTCTTTGCTAGACTTCTAGCAAATCTAGTTCAGGCTGAGCCATGTCCCAACTGGAATCTTCATAAGACTTTCTATAGAGGCTTTCCTACTTTATCCGAGGAGCAAGAGAGGGATAGGATTTTCCGTGTCAACCTTGCCAAATCCGATGTTGAAAAGGTTTCATCAACTCATCTAGTCTGGATTGTTCCTTTTCTTTGCTTTGTAGCATTGGGAAGTCCCATGGATCGCGAACTCCCTCCCGTCTCTTATGACCACCACAGGAACCAGTGTGGTTGATCCGACATAATCGCCAAGACCAGCACGACCTGGACCTTTTCAAAAAAGTCCCAGTTGATAATCCTCACAACCAAAGAGAGACAGAGCAAAGACATCAAAACCCAAACAATGATAACAATGCTCCTAGACCCTAGAGGTCTATGGGAAGCCATGTCTCTGTTCCAGCCAAAATCTTGGAACGCATGGTGGTAGCATTGGAAGGAATATCAAGCAGAAGGGACTATGTATCAACTGGGCAATGTACAACACCATCTCAGAGGGAAACATAGCGACCTGGAGATTCAAGGCAACCGAATAACATACAATTGGATCCACCCCCACCTCAATAGGAAAGAAGCCACCTTTCCACAGACCCAAACTCAAAATAGTGAAAGTTAAGAAGCAGAGGCTACATTGGGAGGAGCTCGTGGGCTAAGGATGCAAGAAAGAGGAAACACAAAAAGAGCAATACCGGTAACCAACCTGAGAGAATCTCTATGCAATGGTCGTAGTTATGATCTGAGAGATAGAATCAACTGAGAAGAAATTTCCAGAAGTCAATGACAATCAACAAGCCTAAACGAGGAAGGGAGCTCGCTAAGAACTCCTCTTGGAGAAATAATACCTCCTAGGCGAAGCCTGATTAAATGAACAGGCCACAAAGCCCTAGGGGCAGCCTTGAATCCACTGAGGAGAGTGACTCTCTAAGCAAATCGTGAATTAAATGGAGACCAAGAAATTCCGAGTAATGTGGACATGTCTGAACCATCACTATTTGTCCACAGCATTAGAAAAGCTTGAATGAGTCTAGGATTTAAAGCAGCACAGGTCGATGTGAAATATGAAGGCACTAGCGACCCTTGCAACACATTAACGAATACGTTTATTAATATAGAGATGTTCGAATACCCCAACCATGTCAAGTGCCAAGCTTTCTGATCCACACTGACAAAAGAAGCTCAATCAAGGTTCAAAAGTATTCCAAAGGCAAGCATCTTAGAATTGGACCCAACTAAAAGAGTTATTTATGAAAAACTATTAAAGCAGCCACAAGTGATAGAAAGACATCAACAACCTCTTCAACATTAGACAAAAGGTTAGTGAAAGCAACAGGTGTTACTATAGCCAATTCAATGATGAAGCAGTGGAAATTGAGTAGAAGATAATGCAATCTATATCACTGCATTTAAGCAGGGATTGCAAAAGAGGTATGTGGCTCTCAGATTGGTAGAGGAACCAATGAAGACAATCAAGAAGCTGCAAAAACTCTTGGAAAACCTAATCAAAGCAAAGGAGATAGCATTCCAAATAAAGATTTTGGTTTTCACCCCAACCACAGAAAAGGAAACCAAAGGGCAACCTAAGAGCCATCAAACGTCCAATTGGGATAGGAAAGACTCCCGATCAAAGGGAGGACCTTCAGACAAGAAGAGGAAGGCAATTCCCGATTTGGTGACTACCCCTCAGATAGTCTCGAGGGTAGAAATCTTAGTGGTCTTGATGTGATTCACTTGAATTATGGCTAGAATTTCAACATCCATCTATCCAAACACAAGGTCACTCATAATCTGAAATTTTACCCAAGACTTCAACAAGAGATTGAGGCTAGTGACTAATGACCATTATTGTCTTCCAATATGATCTGTTAGTTTGGATTTCTTCAACCCAAATCAATTACCCTAGCCAAGTATTGATAAACCCTAAAGTTTTACTAAGAACCCT
>JAOXNR010001320.1:0-10065 GCA_028571225.1 Parsonsia alboflavescens
TTTTCCGATCAACTCCGATTGCCTTGAAACTTCTCCTACAGCCTCTTGGACCTGCGTGGGCCCTCCTGAATATCTTCATGGGACAGCTCTGAGTCAAGTTTCTAGCTTTTGAAGTTTAGTTTTTGTGTGCTTCGTCAAACTTATTTCAATGGTTGCAGTACTTACTTTGATCCTTTTGTTTGTATACTTGTTGTCTGTGTTTGAATCTCAGATTGTATATTAAGTGTCTGTTTCCAGGGGTTATTTGAGAGAGGTTAGCTTTGATGTGATTGTTAGGTGGCATAGGGTTGAACCTAGGGTTCAGGTTTCTAATTATGTGACTTCCACATCTCACGAAGTCATTAGGATTGGAGAGTTTAGCTAAATGTCCTCTTCTTGGGATTTAACTTGTATTATCCGGTATGGAGTAGGGGACATAAGTATCGATTTTCCATGATGTGAGGAGAATGATAATAACTTAGCCAATGAGTATCAGAGTCCAATCCAGGTGCAGGTAGCCGCTCGATCCAATATTTCAGCACTAGGGTGCGATGAAGGGGAGAACCTAATTACACCGCAATATCAGGATGCAGTTAGTAACTTTGATGATTTAGAGGGGTTTCAACTGGAATATGGCATTCCTGCCAAATTTGAAATTGATGTTCTAGGGGAAGATGATAAGATTCATCTTCTTCCTGTTGATTGTGTGACATGTTTCGGTGCACAGCTTAGAGCAGGGTTGAGGTTTCCACTTCACCATTTATTTTTAGATATTCTAAAATCTTTTAGGATTCAATTAGGTCAGCTAAGTCCAAATTTTGTTCGATGCACCATTGCCTTGATTTTGTTCAATAGGGTATGTAGTGTAACTTTTAGTCTAGAACTATGGAGGGCCCTTTTTATTATCGGATAAAAACATAAAGCTCCCCGAAACAAGGGGGTTTTTCTTTACAACCCGGCGGAGGGGCACTACCAGATTAAAAGAATGTCCTAGCACGGTTCATGAGTGAAAAAATCAATATTTCTATGTGAGGCATTCAAGTTTCGGGGAGATTTCATTCCCTTAGAACACTAGTAAGTCTATGAATAATAATTGGCCTAGCGAACCTGATAGCTATGATACCAAACCGAGTAAGATTGCTCGCTTCGAATTTGAAGCGAAGGTGGGTGAACATTGGAGCCCGAACCTATTGAGATTCGATGAAATCAGTAATCACACTGAATTTAATATAGTGTCCTCGAGTACACGCTCTTATTATTCTCATGTGTTATTGTTTTTTCCTAAGTGCGACTTGCATTTGATCTATTTTATTTGATTGCAGGAACACCCTTCGCAAAGAGCTTGGGAGCATCTTTGACGAAGTTTAATAATTCGAAGAAAACTATTCTGAGTAAGATTCCTATTTATGAGATAGTCACTGAAGTCCCCACTAACACATCTTATATCTTTGTCACGGGTACGAATGGTTTATTTTATGTTTTGGGTCAATTTGCAAAGAAAGATGATCTGGCCAACAAAGATGATGCAGAAAAGAAGGCCGCATCTAAAGTTGGGGGAAGCAAAGTCAATGGATCAAAGGCTACCCTCTCGAAGAAGGTTTCGGTCAAGCAGCCAGTGATTGAGAAAAGCACATTATCACCAAAGCTGACACAAAAGAAAGGCTTGTCGGAAACCCCAAGATTCGAATTCCTAGTGATTAATTTAGCGGTGATCCCTTCAGCGGGTGATCCCACTCTTAATGGAAGTGGGATCAACTTGAGAGGAATTGTTGAAAAAGCAAAAGGAAGTCCAGCGCACTTCGACTGATGCGGAGGTGCTTGAACTTGTGGCCGAAGATAAAGGGCCAATATATGTTCTCGATTGGAGCATCTGGGAAAATGACTAGATATTTAATAGCACAAAGGCCGTTGAAATCTTTCTGAACTTGTGGCCTCCAAAGGAGCAGAATCATGTCCGTTCTCTACCAATGGAGGACATGAAGTGGAATGCAATACTCCGCAGTTTCTAGGTATCAGCTATTACTTCCCTCTCCGATACTTTATGGTTTTTTGTTGTTTACTTCCTTGCCTTATCTTGTTTGATGTATGTTTCAGTCCGCAATGTTCCAACTTTGAATTATACAGCTGAATCGAGAAACTAGAAATCCAATGCTACACATTCACCTCAAAGGAAAAGGATGCGGATGCCAGGATTGGAACTGCTGAGCTTAAGGCAACTGAAGCTGAAGAAGAATAAAAATGTTAATGGATGAGTTGTCTGCAAGAGGTACAATGGTCCAGTAGCTAACTCTTAAAGACAAAAAGGTTTCGGCCAAGCTAGTTGGCAAAACCAAAGATAAAGCTAAACTTGAGATAGCATTGGATACCTTAAAGAGGCGATATGAAGATGAAGGCGGCAATTTGAACCCTGCAATGGGATTAGAAATGTTGGGAGACTTCTTCAAACATGAGAAGTTATGTAACATGTGGTTATTGCTATCCCTCACCATGCTCAAAGGTGGCTTTGAAATTATGACAGACGATTTAAAAGAAAACAACATCTCGTATAAACAGTCTGTTGATTTTGAATTGATCATGGAGAATCCATCTAATCATCCATTGCCCTGGGAGGCACGCTTCCAAATTTCCGATATGTGTCGCACCTTCCCCTCCCCACAACAGGATTCCGCTATAAATGAGGTTGCCGAAGAAACTTAGCCTGTATTTGATCCCTCCAGTTTTTTTTACTCCAGAAGCAACACTTAATTAGGTATCTTCATCACTACTTCCTCCAATTGCAAGAAATTTGAACTGAATTTAACTAATTTATTATCATGTTTTCTGCACCTGTTTACTTTATTATTTTTGTATACTGGATTCTTTGTAAAATCCTCTTGATAATTATCGAATGAGAATTTTTATTCCAGTCCAATTGCATTGTGATGATTGCTGAAGCATAAATGAAATTAATTAAAATAACGATGGTAACAACTCTAGAAACTTGAAAGTTTCTCTTGAACTTATACTTGAGAATCTGCCTATGTTTTCTTTACGGCCTATATGTTTCAGCCTTGGGTAATTTTGAACTTGAAATTTAAGATTCAGCCAGTATTTCAATTCGAATTTAAGAAACAGCCAATACATCTGATTGGCCTAGAATTTCGTCATGACTTTTTGCAAGGCATGAATGAAATTAAAGTAATGCAGGTAACTACTCTGCATTGAAATTTAATTTCATTGAATAAAACAAATTGTTGAATCTGTAACGTTACATAATGTATCCAGCATTTTGTACCGGTTTTACAAAGATGAAAAAACTTATACATAAAACTTTCTCAAATTCATTGCGTTCTAGGTTCTAGCCACAACATTGCCTTCCATGTCGTGCAATCTGTAACTTCCATTTCAGTTATCTTTCACAAGCAGATACGGGACCTTCCCAAGTCGGATTTAGCTTTCAATTTTCATCTTGTCGACTTACTTCATTTTTTCGGAGAACTAAATCACCAACTTTGAGTTGTTTCCTTGAAACTTTTTGGTTGTGATAACTTGCCAATTTTCATTTGTAGACCATTTCTTTGAGAGCAACACGATTTCAGGTTGCTTCTAGTAGATTCAAGTTTTTGGCTAACTTTTGATCATTCTATTCTGCATTGAATGGATCAATTCGGGGGGAAGAGCTTTCAATTTCTATAAGGATTAAAGCATATGTGCCGAAACATAAGCTGAATGGTGATTCTTTGGTTCGGGCATTCTAAATTGTCTTATGCAACCAAAGAACATTGTCTAGTTCGTCCATCCATTTTCCCTTCATATCATCAAATCTCTTCTTCAAACCTCGAAGAATGATTCATTTTGATACCTTTGGCAATCCATTAGTATGCGGGTGGCCCACCGAATTGAAACGATAATTAATTTGCCATTCACTGATTATGGACGGGTTTTTACCTCTTGAAAATTGAATTTCACTTGCAGTTCTCTGGACCTGCAGGTTTGCCCCTATATGGTCTGTATTGTTGCCTGCTGGTATTCAGTTTGAGACATCATCCAAGGATTCTTGCCTTTGGTTGCAGGTTCTTATGGGTGTTTATGAAATGTCCACTGTTGTTTAAAACCTTATAGAACAAGTTGGTATGCTTTTATATGGTCAATGTGGAATACTCATAATAGGTTGGTTTTTGATGGTGTACATGGATCAGATTCAAGTTATTACACGGGGACTTGGGAGGATTTTATGGACATAAAAATGTGAAGCACAAGGCCTTTGTTTACTGAACAGACTGCATTTACAGAACTGTAAAAAGTGCTATTAGTATTTAGTATACAATGGTTCCAAAATTTAATGCAACGGAAGCATTACATATTGACAGAAGAACTAGCAGCAAAAGAAAATCCTCTTGGTAGTGTAAAGAATCTAAAGAGACGAAAGAACAATTTGCCCCCGGAACCTTAAAAGAACAGAAAGAATCTCTTTCCAGATCCCAGAAAAAAAGGATGTCCAAAAATGAATTGAAATAGGATAGGGTAATGTACACTACCCGCTGAGAGAATATCTCGCTATCTTAATCTTGATAACAAAAACTTTTACCATTCCTGTACTTTTACAACACTACATTGCGTGGGTCAACTGCAATCATGAACACATCTTTAATCCACTAGAAACTACACAGGAACCCTTTTACCACGATAATGATCAAAGAACTGCAAGGATAAAAAAAAAATTGAATTTAAAGAAAGAACATGAGTCCACTGATGGATTCAAGTAAAGGCGTCCATTGCCATAATATGTGATGTCTCTTCACAAATAAGAATTCCTTCCTACCATTTTGTGCACTTAAAAGCAAATAAGTTTCTCTCATATGGATAAAAAGAAATAAAACACAAATATTTCAGAGAACAGCGGAATAAAAGACAAGTGACAAGCTATTGGCATGACAGGTCGAGAGAGAGACCTAGCAGATACAACATTTATTTCCATTAATACAGTATATACACTCATAACTTACCTTTTGTGTGTATTCATGGTTGGCACTCAGCAATTTGTATTCCCAACAGCAGAGTTAACATTAAATTCAATAAAACTCTTCCCTTGAGTTCCAAATGTAACAGCTTTAATTTATAATTTAAAACTTCTGGCTCATATAGTTTAGTTGCAAGTTTAGCATATCGGCCATTTTAGTAGGCACTGAAAGAATACATCCCTGAAAGGCCATCTGTCTCTAAATCATTTGCCTGTAATTCCAGCATTAGCACCAAATTCTTCTCATCTATGTCTAACCAACTTGCCATAACTAGTTTCTCTAAATAACTTCTAGAGGAAAGAACTAATTCCTGGCTAAGTGAATGTCTAAAATTGAATGCAGAATATGCAATGTGTCATATGATTGAAAGAATAGCATATGTGAGAACAAGCTCTTCATGGATACTCGAATGATTTAGGAATTCACAACACAAACTTCTGAGACACAGAACTTAAATATTCAATAAAAACTGTCTGATGAGATCTTTTTATCTCAATAAGCTATACACATTTTTTGTTTCTTTTTCTCTTCTTCTGTGTGTTTCTTGAAGAAAGTGCTAGAAGCTGGTTAGGAAAAACAAACAAGAGAGACAGGAATTATAAAGATATGTGCCAATAGAAAAATTACGTGACAGGTTAAGCCCCAAATCCAAGATTTAACAAAGACGAGAGGTGATCCTGAATAGAGAGAATGCATCTAGACAGAAATGGGATTAAAAATCAAGGCTAGGGCATCTAGACAGCTTCATCAACTATGAGTTCCAAGAGTGTACAGAACAGAAACACTAATGTGGGGTTTTCTTACATATCCAAGTCAAATCTCAGAGAATTTCATTATCTAAGAGTCAAAAGAAATGTAGAACCAATGAGACTTGGGACCAAACAAAATATGCAATTACACTACATGCATAATAAATTATTAAAACACATAGCAATCATGTACATCTTAAACCCATCGTGAATTAAATTAATGATAACTGAAAGTATTGCTACTCTCCTGTCACAAGATAACCAACCCTAATGCATTCAAATTTCCACTGGAAGATGAATTATTAATAAAAAAAGGAAAAAAAGTAGGTTATGATTTCTACGTCTGTATTTAGATTCAATTGAAACTACACCAGCTGAACCTTCATGAAATTCTTGCATCTGAAAAATCAAAGAATTTTAAAAATGTTCAGTCTTATATATATTTTCCCTTCTTTTCCTTGGGGTTTAGGGGGGGAGGGAGGGCGGCTGGGCACTAATTAGGAGGTTAATTGTTCCAAAATAGCATTGCATCTTGACTTTCTCTTCCAGACATCTAGTAAAATGTAGTGCATGTTATCCCTAGTTATTAATGGATTTGCTTCTATGCCTTCTTACCTTACCTATTTCTATCTTGATGACTAGATAAAGAATGCCTCGACCACACTAAATGGCTCAAGATGTAGAAGATGCCCAAAGAAGAACAGCAAAAACCCAAGCCAGAACTTGATTTGAGTTTCACATTCACCAAAACTCCATATAGTTTTATCAGCAAGTATAAAGTAATGCGACAAGCCTAAGTTGCAAAATCAAAACATACAGATCTGATGTATGGCTGCTGAAAGATCCAACCAAGAACAGGTATCTTCTTCATGAAAACTGCCAGTGTTGGCCAAAACCCACTGCAGGGAAAAAATGGAAAAAACATCTGATGAACAGTAGAGAATAATTAACTCTAGATAACAGACAAACAAAAATGAGGCAGGAGGTGTTTAATTCACCTGAAGAGTACAATAAATCCATAGGCCTCCAAAATCATTCCTAATATGGGCCATCCTACGACGACCAAGAAAAATCCAATACCAAATGATATTGTTCCCTATCCAACAGTAAAGAATCCAAACTGAACTTGTAAGAGAGCATGCTGATGTTATACAAAAATGGTTACATGTCAAGAGAGACAAGCAAATCAAACCTTATAATTTGCAGGTTTCATGAAGAACTGCAGTGATGACTTGATCCCAATTGTTAAGATCACACCAGAGAAGAAGAGGATCTAACCAAGTAAACAAATTACATTGTTAACTCAAGCACCCAGAGGTTAAAGGAATTATAGATGAAGAGATACAAGAAAACCATTATACTTGCATTTCCCATTGCCATTAGTCCTTTGTCAAATAAGAAAATGATTCCCAAGAATGAGAAAAAGACTCCAAATCCGGTCAGTCCAAGACCAATCTCTGTTTTAACACCACAGCGAAAGAAGTCACCAAAAGAATCTTCTAAGTAACTCTGCAGTCCAATTTTTTAGAAGGAAGAGATTTTATATCACCACGAGGAAATCCTTAAAATAAAATTTAACTGCATGCAGCTAGACCCACATAGAATTTGATAGGGAAAACTTTTCTTCAACAATTTTTTAGATAATAAAAGAAATAAAAGATTAATATGTACAACCAAGTTAGTGTTACTTGGATGATAGATAACAAAAATGTGGGGGTTGCAATCAGACTTATGAGCCGAGAGATGATCAGCAAAGCTAGTATCCTCAGAGTATTTCTATCATTTCCCACACTCCAGAATTACATAACATACATATCTATGCTAGATGTAACAATATGAAAACACACTTATATCTATATTCTATGTTGCATATGGAGAGTATAACAAGATAATAAAACACTCAAAAATTTATGTCAGGCTATGCCAAGAAGAAAATGATTAAGGACATAAAATATTACTATATACAATCAAGCAAGCGTTGATCGGATGCTAGCATAAATGTGGGCGTCCCGATCAGACTGACGTGCAAAGAGATGATCAGCAGAACTCTAAGCTCAGAATATTTCTGTCGAGTCATCATTTCCCAGACTCCAGCTTAGACACATAAACATCATACAAATATAATTTTCTCCCTATAGCATATGGAACATAAGAATGAGATAGTAAAAACTCTTAAAAGTGTATGCTATTCTATGTTGAACAATATAAAACAAGGATTTAGATAAGAGTTACATAGCCATGTGTCCGTACAGAATGCTATCCACAGAAGAAGTGCAGATACACAGAAAAACAGAAACCACATTTTGCATAGCTCAGAATCAGTCAATTAAAATCTTCAGTCGCAAGCGGGAAAAATCTCTGAATAAAGCAAAATAAATAACATTAAATCATCCAAGCCCTTACTCCAGAGCACATGATCGATAACGTAAATTTAAACACTCATTCCAGATTCGCCTAATTGCAAAAGAGTGACTTAAGATCTGTCCAGTGTGCTCCGAGATGATGTTCACCATATCTAGATACCATCCTTACAAAGTAAAATTTTCTAAATCAGCTAAACTAAACTCCAATGAAACAAAAATGTTGTGGAAAAGTCAGAAAGAGAGGGAGGGGGAAGACAAAAGAAACAGTTGCATAAGTGTATAAAGGAAATCAAGAAAACCGAAACTAAACTAACTTTTAATATCATTCGTTTCGAAGGAAACCATCTTTGAAGATTCGAACTGCCAAGTGACAAAAGCTGCCAATCAAATCGAAGGGAAATGAAACCTACATAGACAACAACGATAACAACATCAAGTAAACAAACAATTGAAATGTAAAACTACTACATTTCAACATCAATTAGAATAACGAAAAGTTCAATAAGTGATCTAGGTTTTCAAAACTTCAGAAACACATAGTTAATTTTACCTTATTTCCCGAATCTGCCACAAATTGATTCACTCGACGAGGTGTGAGACACGCAGGGGGCAGGGAAGAGGAATATGGAGCGAGAAAGAAGCGAGAAATCTCATCTTCAATCGACTTCAAAGGGAAGCAACGTTATGCTATTCGCCTGATGATCTTTATTAAGGCCCCAAAAAATTATTCAGGACTCCCGATTTGTTATGAACTTTTTTCTTTTTTTCCTTTTTATGTTCTTCTTCTTCGTTTTCAATAATTGGATTAAGTCGTGAAGTAGCCATCGAAGAATCCAAAAAAGGTAGGCAAGCCTCCGCTATCCCCACTCATTTGTGGGATTTTGAACTTGAGAGTTGAGACCTTCATCTCCAAGCTCCATGCAGCATTGGGTTATCCAAAAAGAAAGGATTTTTTTTGTTTTTTTTTTAATTACTATTCGGTATAAAAGTTTTTTAAAACAGTACAATTGCTAGTTAGAGATTAATTGTTGAATTCTTTGACCATTTTCATAAGGATACATGGAAATGTTTTCAAAATCGCATTGGACATCAAATTCAAAAATTTATTGATTTATGGTTTGATAATTGAATCGGTAATTTTTTACTTAAAATTTATATATATTTTGTTTATACTAAAATATGTCAAAATAAATATCATTTATTTCAAAAATTGTCCATAGTAGATTTGAAAAAATATGAGGTGCTATTATTATACTATAAAAATTGGACTTTCCTTCTATAAAATCGTACAAATTTGGATCAAATTATGTTTCGATCTTATATGTTTATTTAAAGTCATAACAGTCTCTCGTATTCTTATAAGCGATTGAAATAGTTAAAATTATCACATACTGGCTACTTTCATAATGGACAAAGTCATGTGCAGGCACATGAGCAATCAAGGGGTTAATTATCATTTCATCTATTTTCACCCAAGCCAACAATTACTATCAATATTATAATAAAAAGAGGATAAAAAGTTATACGGGCTTGAATCAGCCTAAAAAATAAATCCATTTCATCCAAAATCACTCTATCTAGAACAAAGCCATCGCAATCCAACCTATCTCCACCATCCTTCCCCTCCACAACTTTTTCTCTGTAGGTTTCTTGAAAGAATTTTAAAAGCAACTCTTAAAATAGTTAAGAATTGAAAATGACTCACTCAAACTAATGTTTTTAGAATCGAATCAATCATCGAATCAGAAAAGTTTTTAATTTACTATTCAATAATTCAATCGAGATTTAATCGAAATTGAATAAGAATTAAACCAATTAATTTTAAAATTAAAAATTATTGATTTTATAATCTAAAATATATATAAATAATATAGTTTATTTCAAATTAATAATATACATATATATATTTATTAACTTACAATAAAAACCTATATAAAGTGGGCAAAGAACTTCTTCACTATGTCCTGCGGATAG
>JAOXNR010001321.1:0-10065 GCA_028571225.1 Parsonsia alboflavescens
TATATCTAAAATAACATAATTAAGCTAAGTGACATAAGAAAATGGCATAAAAAGATCATAAAACTTAGCATAATTATATGCAAATCAGGGGCAGTTGTTGTCCGGAGCTTTAATCGATTCTCTGTGTAATTTCGTTACCTTAGATAATCGTTTATGCATTTTATCATATTTGATATGTTTATTTTGAAATTTGTGATTAAGCATGGTGCATGGTTATAGCCCTCTGTTTTATTAAATATGGCCTGCATTTCGTGCTTCTTTATCATTCTGATGTATATTCTCTTCTCATCTAAATCCCCTACATTGACCTTTTTCGATTCTCTCATTGGCTTGGGAGAATTGAGGAGGATGAGCTATAACTATGTCACGTTTATCTTGCTTTTAATTTGCATGTTATTGTCATCATTATGATAAGATCATGTTAAGCAGTAATAATATTCAAGTGGTCACCTATATTAAATTAGTGAGATCTTTTACAACTTAGTCAAATCCCTCAAATTAAATTAAGTCAAGATTAATGCCTACCAATAAATGTCACTTGTTAAAACTTTGATCAATGTGTGTAAATTTCCCTAAGCAAAGGTGCCATGTTTATCTTAGTGAAACGTGATAGGATAAAAGTGATATCCAAAGGGTCTTAAATTGGTTAGACTTAACTAGGTTCCCTCAATTAGACTGGAGTAATCTAGAGGCATTAAGAACAATAGTTGTTCATGTTTAAACTAAGAGCTGCATA
The DNA here is from genome assembly GCA_028571225.1 of Parsonsia alboflavescens. NCBI lineage: Eukaryota > Viridiplantae > Streptophyta > Magnoliopsida > Gentianales > Apocynaceae > Parsonsia > Parsonsia alboflavescens. The sequence continues at coordinate 737 of JAOXNR010001321.1, forward strand.
GTGTTGCTTGCCTAAATAACTGAATCTCGAGGGATAGCCAAAGCTAAATTGGGGTAAGGTGAAATATGGATCTTGGTCCACTAGGAAGTTAAATGTATAACTTTCCAAATTAATAATGAGGGTTATTAATTTGAAGAAAATAGTGAGAGTATCATTTAAGTTTTTTTAAAAAAATTAAATGATCATTTAATGATACTTATATTTTGCATATTTTATTGTAGATTACCATTGTACCTAACACAAATAATAATACATTATCATTGCAATCGATCCTTGAGAAGGACAAGTTGAACAGGATAAACTTCTTGGATTGGAATAGGAATGTGAGGATAGTCCTCAAACAAGAAAAAAAGACGTATGTCCTTGAGGGTCCTATCCATGAAGAACCTCCCTCCATAGCCACAAGGGTTGAAAAGGATGCTCACACGAAGCATCAAGATGACGCTATTGACGTTGGTTGCCTCATGCTTGCATCCATGAACTCTAAGGTTCAGAAGCAACATGAGGAAATGGATGCTTGTGATATGATAGAGCACTTGAAACAGCTTTATCAAGAGCAAGCTAGGCAAGAGAGATTTGATGTATCCAAGGCTTTCTTTCAATGTTGAATATCAGAGGGTTCTCCAGTTGCTTCTCATGTCATCAAAATGATTTGGTACATTGAGAACTTAGAGAGATTGGGTTTTCCTCTTGGTCAAGAGTTGGCCATTGATGTCATATTGCAATCATTGCTTGAGAGTTATAACCAAGTAGTTGTGAACTACAACATGAATGAGATTGACAAAACTCTCCCTCAATTACTTAGCATGTTAAGAACTGTTAAGTCAAATATTAAAAAGTCCAACAAACCCATGGATGTTCTAATGGCTAGGAAATTTAAGGGCAAGGGTAAGGGAATGGGTAAAGGAAAAAAAAAAAACAAGAAGCCTGTTGGAAAGTCCAAACCCAACTCTGCTGCATTAAAGCCAAAAGGAGGGGTGGCTAAGGAAGGAAACTGTTTCCATTGCCATGAGCCAGGACACTGGAAAAGAAATTGCAAGGTTTACTTGGATGAAGTAAAAAAGAAGAAGGCAAGGGAGAAGGCTAATAAGTCTTCTACTCTAAGTATTTTTGTTATAGAAGTCAATTTATCTACTTCTACATCATGGGTATTAGATACTAGATGTGGATCCCACATTTGCGTGGATGTGCAGGATCTTAAGGGGAGTAGATCGTTGGCAAGAGGAGAAGTCGACCTACAAGTTGGAAATGGAGCAAGGGTTGCTGCATTAGTTGTAGGAACTTATATTTTAACTTTGCCCACTGGGCTTCTTTTCGAATTAGATAATTGCTATTTGTTATTAAAAACATTATTTCTATTTCTTGTTTGGACAAGATTGGTTTTACATTTATAATAAAGGACAACTGTTGCTCCATTTATTTAAATGAAATTTTCTATGAAAGTGCACAATTGTTTAATGGCCTTTATATTCTATGTCTTGACACACCTCTTTATAACATAAATACTAAAAGGATTAAATCAAATGATATTAATCCAACGTATCTCTGGCGTTATTGCTTAGGCCATATAAATGAGAATTGTCAGCATAAAGATGGATATTTGGACACCTTTGAATTTGAATCATATGAATATTGCGAATCTTGTTTATTGGGCAAGATGACAAAAGCCCCTTTCATGGGACACAATGAAAGGGCAATTGAATTATTGGGCCTTATACATTCCGATTTGTGTGGTCCATTTAGATACTTCATTACATTTACTGATGATTTCGGTAGATATGACTACATATATCTTATTAAACATAAATCGGAATCCTTTGAAAAGTTGAAAGAATTTAAGAACAAAGTACAAAACCAACTAGGCAAAAGTATTAAAATACTTCGTTCAAATCTGGAGAATACTTAAGCCAAGAATTTCATGACTATCTAAAAGAGTACGGAATAGTTCAACAACTCACTCCTCCAGCCACGCCACAATGGAATGGTGGATCTGAAAGTTAAAACCGAACTTTATTAGATATGGTTTGATCAATGATGAGTCATGCAAACCTTCTAATTTCTTTTTCGGGACATGCTTTAGAAACAACTACATTTACATTGAATCACGTTTCATCTAAATCAGTTCAAAAGACACCATACGAGTTATGGATTGGGAAACGTCAAAAAATGTCTTTTATGAAGATTTGGGGCTGTGAAGTTTTCGTGAAACGTCAAGTTTCTGATAAACTTGAGCCTATATCTGACAAGTGCCTCTTTGTAGGTTATCCTAAATTAACTAAAGGATATTACTTTTATAACCCCACTAAGTAAAAAGTGTTTATAGCTCATACAAGCATCTTTTTAGAAAGAGAGTTAGTCTTTAAAAGAGCCAACAGAAGAAAAGTAGAAGTTCAAGAACCACAAAGAGATACAACTGATATAGAGATGGAAACTGAGCCGACTCCACAACCTATGGTTGATCAAGGACTTGATCAAGAGACACAAACTCCTACAAACTCCACAACCTATGGTTGATCAAGGACTTGCTCAAGAGGCATAAACACCTCGTATGTCACTTAGGACATATTGTCAGCCACAGAGATATGGGTTTTTGATATCTCAGAATTGTGATGTGCTCATAGATCAAGATGAGTCTACTACCTACCAAGAAGTTGTGATGGGCCCAGACTCTAAGAAATAGCTTCAAGCCATGAGATCTAAAATGGAATCCATGTATACAAACCAGGTTTGGACTTTGGTTGATCCACCTAAAGGGATAAAACTCATAGGGTGCAAATGCTTTCCAGGAAGAAAACCAACATGGATGGTAAAGTTCATACTTACAAGGGGCGATTAGTCGCCAAAGGTTTCAAATAAGTTGATGGTATTAACTATGATGAAACTTTTTCACATGTAGCTATGGTCAAATCCATCAGGATCTTACATGCTATAGCAGCATATCATGATCATGAAATCTGGAAAATGGAAGTCAAGACTACTTTTTCTAAATGGAAAGCTTCTCGAGGATGTATATACGACACAACCTGATGGTTTTGTTGATCCGAATAATGCTGGAAAGTTGTGCAAGCTACAACGATCCATTTATGGATTAAAGCAAGCATCTCGTATTTGGAATCTTTGTTTTGATGATGCAATCAAGAAATTTGGCTTCATTAAAAATGAAGATGAACCTTGTGTCTACCAAAAATTCAGTGGGAGTATTGTGGGATTCCTGATATTGCATGTGGATGACATATTTATTATTGGAAATGACATCCCTACCTTACAATCTGTAAAGACTTGGCTAGGGAGTTGTTTTTCTATGAAAGACTTGGGCGAGGCAAATTATATACTAGGTATAAGGATCTATAGAGATATATCCAGAAAGTTGATTGGCCTAAGTTAGAGTACATACATAGACAAGCTGCTAAAGAGGTTTAGCATGCAAGAGTCCAAGAAAGGATTCTTGCCTATGACACATGGCATAAATCTTTCGAAAGGACAGTGCCCTACAATAGAGGAAGAACGACAATGCATGAGTAAGATTCCATACGCATCTGCCATTGGATCTATCATGTATGTTATGTTATGTACAAGTAACGATGTTTCATATGCTCTGAGCATGACAAGCAGACACCAAGGTAATCTAGGGGAACGCCATTGGACTGCTGTTAAAAATATCCTTAGATATTTACGAAATACTAAGAATACATTCCTAATCTTTGGATGTGATGAAGAGCTCATTATAACAGGTTACACTGATGCTAGTTTTCAAACCGATAAAGATGATTTTCTTTCGCAATCAAGTTTTGTGTTTTGCCTTAATGGTGGGGTTGTATGCTAGAAATGTTCAAAGCAGGCAACAGTGGCTAATTCTACAACAGAAGCTGAGTATATTGCAGCTTCTGAAGTAGCAAAAGAGCCAATTTGGATCAAGAAGTTCATCATTGAGCTTCGGGTGGTTCCTAGTATCACTAATCCTATGGAGCTTTATTGTGACAACAACGGAGCTATTGCACAGGCTAAGGAACCAAGATCTCCCAGCGATCCAAACATATACTTCGGCAATACCACCTCATTTGAGAAATTATTATGAGAGGAGATGTCAAGATATGCAAAGTACTAATAGATGACAATGTCACTGATCCTCTAACGAAACCTCTTACACAGCAAAGACATGAGCATCACACTAGATCTGTGGGCATTAGATTCATGAGTGATTGGTCTTAGTGCAAGTGGGAGATTGTTGGATATGCCCTAAGAACATATGATAATTTTACTTAATTGGCACAACTTTGTATCATGATGCTATCTATATCGTTATATAATTTACTTTTACATTTGTAATTCATTAAATAAATTATGTAATGTCCTTAGAATAGTTTATTTCTATTCTTAAAACGTCCCTAGTCAAGTGTTACTGAGATTAAGATATTAAAAATACGCGGAGACTAGTGTGTACTGATTGATGACAGCCATCATGGATCTGACATATCAAATCATCACACAGGTACACGTAATACTGCCGCCATGAAATCACTTCATGGATTGTTATATGAGTGTCATGAGTGATTTCATTGTGATAATTATGTCTCACCTTTTGACTTGAGATCATTAGAGATTCCTACATGAAAGATTGCATACTTTGATATTGTCAAACGTCACTCTTAACTGAGTGGACAATAAAGACTTGTATTGAGTATGTCATAACTTGTGTTGTGGAATGTTGAATGATCAAGATAGGATTTGTATGATGTCCTAATTACGAGTATGACACATTGCATGACTCATATTCAATTATGACTTCCTGGACAAAGAGATCAAGACATGTTATTTTTATCAAGGAAGGTTTTGTCTTGTCACCGACTTTCTCGTTAATTGGATTGAAATAATATGTTGCTAGACACCGCTTATTGTATATAACATTAAATATCGTTTTTATGTCAAATGAAAATTTTACGAGGACCTACTAGGTCAAGCATTCAGAACGTATCACTTAATGGGTAGAATCTCATTTGGAACCTAAACATAATTTGCTAAAGTTGTTTGTTTAGGTTAATTCACATATAGAAATTTATCAAAATATAATTAAAAATTAATTATGTGACTGAATTGTATTTTTCCAGGCTCATTGAATCTGGACGAAATTACAATTCAGTACCCTCTGATAGACTTCTCGTTTTTGAATTCAAATTAGAATTCAGAACGAGATTGATTTATCTAGATGACTTCTTATCACGAAGTCTTCTGGGGTTTTCAGATTGAACACCTCTCTCTTTCTGTTTAGTCCTTTTATGTCAAAGCGTATGTGTAGAAAAACAGAGAGTTCAGAGAAACCAAAAAAAGAGAAAAACATATATTCATGATTGAATCTAGCAATTTAATCGTGTTTATTCCTGTTGCCTTGTTCGTGAGATATACATTGGAAGCAGACGTTCGTGTGATGACGTAGAGGCAAAAGGCGAAGATTTTTGCTGTTAACTATAGACAAGAGATTCTGACGTTTATCTTCCGTCTCAGAATTCAAAAAGGTAATGTTTCTTTAGACTCCCTCCGATCAATGCTTGGAGGAGGTCTGTTTGTGGCCTTCCCTTCAGGAAGACCCAAGCTCCTCCCACCTGGATCTTCATGCAATAGTTCAGCAAAGAGATCTCTGCTTTCAGGTCCATGGCCCCCTTCTCCCCAAGACTGCATTATCAATTTCGGGAGCATTGACCACCAACCAATCCATGACCTTAGTGACTCTCCTGCCATTCACGTAGACTGTAGTTGGGGATCGTAGAATTTCATCTGCGTAGGTTGTGCTACCATTGAAGCTAGTTAAGGCCATCTCTGACCTTATCAGTAAGCTCCCATCTATCCCCATTTGTTCACATGCCTTTTTGTATAAGGCATTCACTGCACTCCCGGTGTCAACCAGTATCTTGTGTACCAGGAAATCTCCAATCTAGAATGACACTATCAGGGGTTCTGAATCTTCCCTTTGAGCTCGCTTTGACCTCCTCTCTATGGCATTTATCTCACCAACAGGAGGTTGCTAACTATGTGGAGCTGCCGGATGCAAATTTTTGAAACCCGTGTTCCTTGCTAGGAACTCTTGCAAGTGGTGTGTTTGAGGTTGAACGCAGTCCTCAGTGAGGTGGCCATGATCCTTGTGGTACTGGCAAAATTTTGCCTGGTCTCTCTTGACCAGGGGAGTTCTGAGAGGTCTTGGTGGCTTGAGGAGATCCTTCTTCCCCATGACCACTAGTATTTCTACTCATGAGTTCATGAAGGGAGTGGTCACCTGGTCTGGAATGGTCTTTCTCTTTTTGTCTGAGGACCCTCCCTTCGGGTGAGAGTCCTTCCTGTCTCTTTTTGAGGTCTGAGGGCTTTTTGGATGCCCTTTGTTGTCTTTTTCAACATTTGAGACAAAATCAGGAATCTTCGTTTAGACTGCCGTCTCTTCAGCCTTTATTAATTTCTCTAGGAGCGATTGTAGCTCCTTTATGGTCTTTATTGGCTCTTCAACCAATCTGAGGGCTACACTCCCCTCTTACAATCCTTTCTTGAAGGCAGTGATGTAGATGACATCGTTCTTTTGCTCGATCTCTACTACCTTATTGTTGAAGTGACTGTAGTAGCTTCTCAAGCTCTCACCAAACTTTTGTTTGATGTTGAACAAATCATTTGTCCATTTTACATATCTTGCTGCTCTAATAATTTTTCTGGAACAACTCTTTCAACTGAGTCTAGCTCAAGATACTTGCTTCTAGAATGCCCTTGAACCAAGATTATGCCTTATTGGTCAGCGTGGACCAGAAGGCCCGGCACTTGACATGGTCGGGGTACTCAAATATCTCCATATAGGACACATATTCGTCTATGTGTTGCAATAGTTCCCCTATGCCGTCATATTTTGCCGCCACTCGTGGTACTTTAAATCCTGGTGCCATTCGTGCAGTTTTAATGTTGTGGACAAATGGCGACGGCTCCGATAGGTCCACTCTGCTATGTATCTCTTGGTTCCCAATCCTCTCCTGATTGACTGGGAGAGTCACTCTCCTCAGTGGAGTCAAGGCTACCCCTCAAGCGTTGCTGCCTGTCTTTTCAATCAAGTCAAGTCGAGCGGGTATCCTTTCCCCAAGAGAAGTTCTCAGAGACTTCCCCTGCTCTTCAGGGGCTAGTCTCTAGTCTCTGACCTCGCGATATGGCAACTCAGTTGAGCCTATCCCGTAGATCATAATTCCTTCCGTTGCTAAGGGTTTCTCTAAGGTCGGTCATAGGCAGGACTCTTCCCCCTTATGACCTCTCATGTGCTCGACCTTTCTCCTAACTTTTTTCATCAGGCCGGAGGTTGTTCCTCGCTTTTGAGTTGGTCTGTGCTCGACCAGCTTGATTTTGAGGTTAGCTGCAGCCCCCTCTAGGATGGTACAAGAGTACGTCCTATGGAAATATAATCTTGTCAGCCTAGAATTCTCTCTAGGGCAACCACCATACATTCCAAGAGGTCCACTGGCGTGGACACCTGACTCCTCCCTGATATCTGTAGTCTAGGATTATTGCCATTGTTGGTCTAGTCAGGATGTCTCTGTTCAAGCCTCTCTTGCACAGGTGGAGGGCTCATCTGGACCCTCCGAAATGGCCTAGACTGTGTTGGTCTTTCCTGTTCTTGTTGACTAGCCGGCCTTGGATTATTGTTAACATTCTCTATTGGGAGAGTAATATTATGTAATTAATTCCAAAAACACTGTCCTTATCAGTAGACTGATTATTAATTGATTATATATTAAGATGAAGTAAGTTACCTCTTTGATTAGGGCTCTTCTATTGCATGATAGTGGGCAATTAGGATAATTATAAGATCATATCATATCCCGTCAATTGCTCCTAGAATCATGGAGTTTCTTCGGTTTGGATATCTTGTCATTCACGTCTCTGGTCGAGAGCTATGAGCTTGCTAACCGACCCCGTGGACGTCGATGGTCTTGATTATCTCTTCTAGGAGGTTGCACCGAGTGATCGTAGGCTCATGGGGGATGTTAGGAGTCACATACAATTGGTTGTGGCATGGATGATACATGAGAAGGATTGGAGCTAGGAATGGTAAAATGACCTGGCCCAATGGGTACCCAACCTGACTTGGCCCGTTTGGGACAGATTTTACCTGACCTGTTTAAGGATGGGGCAGGTATGGGTTTTATAGGAGAGGCCCGTGTACAGGTCAGGTCGGGCCTGGGGTTGGCCAGTGACCTGACCTGACCTGACCTGACCTGACCCGTGGCAAGTATGGAATCTGACTCGCCCTGACCTATCCTGACCCGACCTGACCTGTAATACTATTTATAATTATATATTTATATTTTATTCAAAAATATCCCATAGAAGGAATGGTGGTTTTGTTGTGTAAAGCCCATTGTTTTATGGCAGTCAAATTCAATGACTTATGCAACTCTGAAAACCTTTTAACCATTGATCTCCAAGTTTTAAATACATGGCACAATCTCCATAGAGACTTAAGAGAACTAATTAACTAAACCAAATCTGGAGAATGACATTAAGAAGGCCTAAAAAGGTAGAAACATCAATTGCAAGTTGACTTGAGCAAATTTGGCACCGACACCCCTAACTCATTCAGATTTCTGAATTCAAAGATATCACCTTTGATATTTCATTTCCCTCTCACCCTCTCACCTCTTCAAAAATTTTCATTTCTTTCGGCAGTGACGACAGTCCACACTTCCCCTATTGCCGGCTTACTTCCTATCTCCGGCGGACACCTCTGTCTCCATTGAAGCTACCGGCAGTTGCTGCTATCCCAGCTTCCCTTTTTCCTCTGTGTCTTGGGTTGCTGTGCTGCCAACTCAACCGTTCAGATCTGGATTCTGGACCCTCACGTCGTCGGTGTTCAAACCTTCCCGCAGCCCGCTCGGCAGTCCTGACAGAGTTTTGCTTGAGGGTTGCTTTCTTCCCTTCTCCGACGATCACTTCGTGCTGCTCAGATCTAGACCATCTCATCACCGGTGTAGCAAAATCCCAGACAGCCACTTAGGTAAACAAATGGCTAAGTTTTCCCCCTTTTACCTGGGTTATTCAAGAGCATGATGATTTCTTTATTGAAATTTACAGATCAATGATCACCCCCATCCCCATGATAGAACAAGAGCATGATGATTTCTTTGTTAAAATTTACAATAAAGAATGAAACTTTATGTATAGTTTTTCATTTTTTTTGCCCTTTTCAGTTAAACAAAAAGTGTGCCCATGGATTGAATTATGAAACACGACAGATTACTTTGTTCGGTCAATGTCGGCATTTTTGGACCTATCAATGTTAAGCAATTTGGCCAAATGCATTCTTTCTGGGGTGG
>JAOXNR010001322.1:0-10065 GCA_028571225.1 Parsonsia alboflavescens
TATATTTCTTCTTAATGTAGTAACTCACAATGAGAAAATGAGAAGCCTCAGCAGTAGAAAAACCAAGTAGATAACAGCAGTAAAAGCCTTGTACAACTAAAATTGTGGAGTAGCCCTACACAGTACTGCGCAACATCTTTAAATGTCAAAGATATTAAGGACTTATGAATGGAGTGTAAAAGTTGAATAATATTGAAAAGTTTGAACTGGGAATAGAGAAGTTTCTTTTTTCACAGTGCCACAATATATAATTTCTATTAGAATTTTAGTCTGGTATGTATTAATCAATCTGTGAGGCAGACCCAGCAGCAGCTTTGTACATAATATCAAAGGCTTCCTGAATGCAAGAGTTGTACTTCTGAGGATCCATATGACCTTTCTCTATGCCCACTGCAATCCTCAGCTTTCTCATATAGCTAACCATTGTTATTGTCAGACTCTGTAACAAAAATTTATCAGACTCCTCTGTAAGTGCTTTCCCTCATGCATGGTTATTATTTCTTTTCTTCTCAAATTTTTTGTTTAAAAAATAATATTAATAGAGGGTAAGATTGAAAAAACATATTAAAAGGACTTATATTTCAAGGTAAAGAACACGACAATTACTGAAGCACAAGGAGTATATACAAGAGAAAGCAAAACAGGGTTTGTTTTTCTTTTCATTTTTCTCGTACATAATACAAGTCTTTCGTTGTATTTTCTTTTTCTTTTTGTTTTTTTAACAGCTTAAGTCATTTTCCAAATCTTAATGCATATTTGTTATTTTTTTCTAGTTTTATGCTCCACTTAATCTTCTCTGGCCCTATGTATTAGTCATTTGAGTTCACCTTTTTTATCTCTAATCGTAAATCATTGTTAACAGTTTAATATATATTTTACTCATTTTTTTTCAATATTATACATTCTCTTTATAACATTTCCTCTCTTTCTTTCTTTCCTAATGTTCTTCTTCATGGACTTTTAATTTGAAAGAAAAAACTTTACCTTAATATTAACAAAATTATGAAAAATGATAGACTAAAGAGAGTATAAATAAAGAGAGATAAAAAAATATTTTAAACATCAAGTATAGATATATTTAAAGATTCTTAATCCACGTATAAGTACAACTAACGACTCAATTATATATCATGAGACGGAGGGAAAATACACTAACCTGTGGAACCCCAACAACCATGAAGTACATTCCTTTAGCGGGGTGTTTTGCCAAAGCCAGTTTATCCACCGGTCCAAAAACATTGGAGATTGTCATGCTTGAATTCCTTAGTGTATTGTGTATGTACTTAGCTGTTGCCTGGGGAAATTTACAAAGGTTTACAGTTAGGACACTTTATACCTAACCTTTACAAAAATGCTATGGAGTGTAGGATTAAATCTTCAACCGTCTGAATTTAAGTCTAACTATCTTTTTAAAAATATATAATTTTTTTATTTTTGAAGTACATTTTATAACTTAACCTTTTTTATATAAATATATGTATATATATATATATATTTTAAAACGTACCTCAGGATCTCTGTATCTCCTGATAGTCTCTAATAATTTGCCAGTGAGAAAAACTGCAAGCGAGTTTCTTTTCTTCTTTATGATTTCCTTTGCTTTGTATATTATACTGAGAGGCTCTGAAAACTCTGCCTTACTCAAAGTCGGGACCGACACATGAAGAAACCCGAACTGGTTTCCCCATTTAGATTCCGGATTCGGTTCCACCATTTCTTTTATCGTCTTGTACCCGGCAATGTTTCTCGTGTTCAGTAATACCAGTGCTGTGGAATTTGCATTCACTTTCTCTGGGTTCATTTCTTGCATGTAAAGTCTTGTCCCCAGGAATACCACTCCACACATCACATCGTTTATGGACTGCAATGGAAAAATACAAAGTCCTATTAATTAATTGTCTTTATGTCAAGTCTTGGTGAAGCGGTGGGCAGACATTTAGAATCGTGAGATCTCCATATCAAGATATAACTAGAATAGATGAAGAACATTTCGAAAGGGAAAGTATATATAAAGAAGATCAGAGAAGAATTAAAATTAATTAATTGTCGTTTTTTATTCGAATATATATATAATATTCTTAAAAGATGCTTAAAAAGGAATGGGGGGAATATGATCGATCTTTGAGCGGGAGATGAATGCTGTGGACGATATCAGATTGCTGAAATGCATTTATTGGAGAGTTGTGTTGTTGTGCCTTTTATGCAATTCAATGCTATACTATTAAGGGAGTTGGGATAACCATAGAGAGGAATAAATGTTTATAAATGAATTGTCGGATGATTTGGATAGTTCTCTTCCTCCAGGAATTTCTCTCACGTAGAATGTACTTATATATATTCAAATGATTAATAAATAAATCAAATCTTACATATTTTTTCGATCCGAATTTGAAATGAATGTTCTATTTCTTAAAAATAAATGTGTTTTTAATGTAAACATTTCATCAAGCACATCCTTAATCTAAGAATTTATATTCACCAACCAAAAGTCCCTTAAAAAATGAAACAACTTATTAATGAGGTTTATTGGATGACAATTTTAAGAAAGTCAAATACATTCTTTAATTTTTTATCAAGTTAAAATGAAATATGTAATTGTAGACATATTGAGCACATTTTTTGGGATATGTTTATGAGCTTATACGTAAAAAAATGCAACAATTTTTTTAATCTTTCGATATTAAATAGAATATCATTTATTTATTTATTTACTTATTATTATTTTCAATCTATCTTGAGTTATTGATATTTTTAAAAAGGTTCAGTGTTTAATGTAACGTGTTAAAAATAATTTAATTTAATTTAATTTAATTTAATATATTAAAATGTTATCATTTAATATAATTATAATTTATAAAATATAAATATTCTATTAAATCTTTAAAAATTTATGATAAAAAAAAGTTTTCAAAAATTATTAAAAGTTCTTTTTCATCCAAACAAGTTTTATAATTTTAAAAAACTTTTATGAATTTCTTGCACAAAAATACAAAATAACTTAACTTTTTTTAAAAAAAAAAAAAAAAAGACTTCTATAAAAACAATACAAAAAAACAACTTTTTTATAATCCCGAACCCTAAGTCTTTGGTTTTATATTCTCTTTGGAAGGGATTGAGAGTCCTTTCTTTCAATTAAAAGTTTAAGAAGTTTAATGAGATTATTTTTGTTATTAATTGCTCAGCTATATGTTGGATGATAAATTTTTTAACATGGTTTGTAGAATTTTAATAGATATATTTATTTTAGAAAAGTAAATGTTCAATTGTTGATATTCTAAAATGAAAATAAAAATATTCAATTTTAACTAAAGCAAATATATATATAAATATAAATATATATTAATATTATATAAAAATTATAATGGGCAACGAAATTCAAATTATAATGAACTTACATACATAAGCAAATTATAATTTAAGTATTGTTGCCCATTACAACATTTTCTCCCTCTGTCTCTGGGTTGCCCGGTGTCAAAATAGAATTTCTAGATCAAGCAACAATTTTTCTACCACCAATCAGGTTTGTTTTTTTAACTCTGTTGAGTTGGTTTTGTGATTTCCTATATTAAAGGGTTCAATTTTGTGAATAGAATTGTGATGGGCTTATTTTTGAAAGTTTGATACAGTAATTTTGTTTGGCCTACGGTCAAAAGTATTCTTTTTCAACAATTTTCCAAGGTGGAAATTGCATGAAATAACCAAATGGTCATCTCAATTTTAAAAAAACTATCACTTTTTTAAAACTTTCAAAATACATCTATTTTAAAATGTAAAATTACTTAATTACCCTTTTCACATCAAAACAAAAACAATCTAAAATCACTTTTCAAAATCAAATTTTAGGGCATTCTAGAACATTCTCTTCAATTGAAAATAATTTTAGGACAAACTCTCCCAGAGTCCTTCAATCTTTAAATCTTCATTTTAAATAATAGAAGTCATGAAACAACTCATAAGATATAAAATTATCAGAGATAAACATAATAAACAACCCATAAATGAACAACTCATACAAGCAATTAAACAATCCATAACATATAAAATTATCAAGGATGACATACATAATACATAGATAGTTTTGGAATAACCCATAAGAACATAACTAGCAACCCATATATTTGGTTTTATGTATGAAGAGTTTGAACTAAACTTCGAACAACAACCATTAACGGCATAATCAACAACCCTGTACCTTTGATTTTTTGTATGTGTTGCTTTGTAGATCCCGCCTATTCCAGGGTTAATATGATTTCAAAAAATATTCTCTAAGCTAAAATTATATAACTTAAAATTGTGGCTAAATTTGAAAACACCTATCCATTTTGGAATGAAAATAAAATTACCCCATTTTTAAGGCCATAAATTTTCCGTTTCGGTTCTCCAAAATTGAAGTCCAAGGAGAGCAGCAAAGCATTTTTACCCAATCCACTGTGCCTTGTTGGATGTCTCCTAAAATAACTAATGAGTGAAGCGCTGAAACTATAATTTGTGACCTTCCTCTGGCAAGTTCTCACAAAAGGCTAAGGCAATGGAAATCTTGAATAAACCTCAATCCATTTTAATTATGCCATTTTTACCCATTCTATATCTCACAACTAATTTTTCTGGAGGGATGTGGACAGAAGAGAATCGATTCAGAAAGAAAAGGGAGAAATTATTTCATTCCCCCATCCAGAATTGAATGTTTCTATTTGTATATAGTTTTTTGGAGATGAATGTGTTATTTCCTAAACTTGTTAAATTTTCTTAAAAAATTAATATTTTTATATATAAAATAAACTAAATCAATATTTTTTTTTAAAAAAACTTGCAATCAGAAAAATCAGACATTCAATTTTTTTCCGATGGAGAGAGTACTTATTTTCTAAAGTAACTCTTTTTGTAAATTTCTTTGATCATATCATCTTAAAATAGTGGTATTAATTGACTTTTTTAACCCATTCAACATCCTAACGACCATAAAAAGGAACAGAGAAAGTATCAAACTACCAAAAATGATCATGAAAATTTTGAGAAGTAATAATCAAGTTAAAGATGTATAGTGATCTCACCACTTCCATATGGCTCTTAATCTGCTTGATTTGATCAATAGAGAACTCTAATGTTGTTATGGTGACCGGCCGGAACTCCACTCCTTCATCACCGGACCTGATCGGAGTCTTATCATCTTCAAGAAATGTGCTCTTCATTAAACTCCAAGCAAAGTCAGCCATGGTGTTGCCTATGCCACACAAAACTCCCTGCACTTTCCTGAAAATGCTGCTTTCATTAGCACTACTCTTTCCGGCAGGCAGCTCGGATCGGAATGTGGGAAATGTTATGGGAAGTGAAGGATCATCAGCTCTTTGTAAACAAGAAAGCAGGGCACCCATAATTGAGAAGCCATCCCCTAATGCGTGGTGAAGCTTGAAAACAAGATTTCCAGCCGCATTTTTTGTGGGGTATTTGATTATGTGAATTTCCCATAAGGGTTGGTTTTGTGGTAATTGCTCCATTCCCATTTTTGTTAAAAAATCATTGAAGCATTGGTCATAGAATTCTATGGTTTTTCCCTCTGGAAAGACAGGGGTATGAATGTGATTCTTTGGCTTCACTTCTACTTTCTTCCACCGTTTCACTCCATTTTCATCTTGGATCTGTTGAGATATTGAGGGTATTCATTATCAGAAAATGATGAAATTATTCAAATAGAAAATTAAAGAATGGAAATGACATATATATCCAGTGTGAAGTGAGGTTTGAAGACTAAAAGAAATTCAAGTACTCCCATTTCACACTACATAGATCTTTTAGTTTGTTACTCAAGAACTAAGAATTG
This sequence comes from Parsonsia alboflavescens, assembly GCA_028571225.1. Taxonomy (NCBI): domain Eukaryota; kingdom Viridiplantae; phylum Streptophyta; class Magnoliopsida; order Gentianales; family Apocynaceae; genus Parsonsia; species Parsonsia alboflavescens. The sequence continues at coordinate 5,819 of JAOXNR010001322.1, forward strand.
AAAAAATAATAATTTTACCGTCTTAGAATATAAGTCACTAATGAGGTACCTATTAGTATATTCTATTTCTTTCTAGCAAATGAAATAAAATATTTGAAGAAAGGTAAAATTTGAAAGGAAAAAAAAACCATTATACTTATATTTATGTATCGCAAGATGGATTTAAAGACTAAAAGGCTTGTATTTTGATATTGTTAGAGGGTTTTTTTTTTATAAAAAAAATAAATTATTAAAAAAATTCTCAATTAATTAAAATTATTGAGGGAATTGATACTATAAGAAAGACAATAAATTAATTTTAATGGGAAAAAATTATTAATACTTATCAAATTTGGTAAAAGACATTGTACTCCCTTCGCATATAAATCAATGTATCTCTTTCTATTCAGGAATATGTAAGATTGACCCTCTACTCTTCTAAAATAAATATATTTTTAACTTAATGTTTAATAATAATTTTCTTAATTTTAAGGTATTTCCATCGCATGCTAAAATATGTAATCAAGAGCTAGATTAATTAGATAATATAAAAACTCAATTAAAGGTCAAAATTATTGTATAATCCTTTTTTTAGAATGAGATGTGTACGGTTGATTTGGATTTTGATGTGTAGTCTTTTTATTTACAAATTACAACTAATTACTGTGTATAATGGGAATGATTACAGAATTAATCAATGGACAGTTACTGTTCTTTTCTTTTTCTCTTCCTATATTCATTCTCTCTTTTTCTTTTTAATTTTTTATTTATTTTTACGTTATTTTGAAATTTTCTTTTTTTCAATTTGTGCATATGTCATTATACTTTATAGAAAAGGGAAAAAAGGTCAAAAATAAAAATAATTTTATTATTATTATTATTATAATCATCGATCTATCTTGATTCAAAATATTTTTAAAAAGTTTTAGTGTTTAATGTATTGGGTTAAAAAAAATTAAGTTCACTTAAATATATTAAATATTAATTGTAAATGTGTTATAACTTATAAAGGTTATCATTCTACTAAATTTTAAAAAAATTATAATAAAAGCAAAATTTTCAAAAAAAAAAAAAAAAAAGGAAAAAACTTGTTGTTTTCATCCAAATAGCTCTTATTTTTAAAAAGCAATTATAGATTAATGCACACAAACGCAAAACAACTTTACATCCCCGCACCCCTCCCCCACCCCTTCTCTATAAAGGGTGAAAACCTTTGAGATAATAAAGCATAGAAAACTTTAATTAAAACATAGATGATGATGAATATCAAATTTTTTAAAAAAAATTGAAATTAATGTTAAAAGAAATTAAATTGAAATAAAAGGAAAAAAGTGTTAAGGAAAAAATTAAACTAAAAATAATTAAATGATATCCATATCCATTTACATCCATTTATAAATGGATGGACGTAAATGGATTGGATTCCATTTCACTTTATGTAGAACCATTTATTTATCCAAATTGCCACCCTAATTATAATTATAGTCAATCAAATCTTAATTAAGAACAAAATTATAATTAATATTTATGCATTGATAAATTGTAAAGACTAAAAGGCTTGTATCTTAATATCGTGAGAGGATTAGAAAAAGAAAAAAAAATCAACTATTCTAAAACTTCTTCTACACTATTGAATAAAATAATATATTATCCGATATAGATAAACTATATCTTTTAGGATTTTATTAATAACATATATCTATAAAAATAAAAGTATACATGAATGCCGTGGTGTAAAAAAATAATAGAAAATCAAGAACCATTATAATTATAGTCAAACAAATCTTAATTAATCATAATTATTTTGGATGACAATTCTTAACCAAACAACCAGATGTTGTAAATCAAGAAATTAATGCAAAGTACCAAATTCAAAACACTCAACCGTCCCGAAGAACAATAGCTGAGGACCAAGTACTTACCACCCACCCACCCTCCTCCGGACACTCACCAAACGTCACCGGTCAGCTGCATTACACCGGTGCCGGAGCAATGCAGCAGCCAATTAATTCATCACAAGACATACATAAAAAATTTTATATATATATATATATAAATATATATTTTATATAAAATTAAAAAACCAGCAGCAAGAAGATTTAATTATTACCATGATGGAAGAAAACCTAGGATTAATGGGGAGGAAGACTTCATTAAGCAACCTCAACGTTATGGAATCATCTGCAACTATTGGAATTTCAGTCTCCAAAACTCCAATAACGGCAACAGACAAAACTGAGCTATTGAAGTATTGCCCGGTCGGGCTCACTGGCCGCATTTCATCTTCATAATATTCATGCCCGCCACCGCCGTTCATCTCCATTCTGCAAACAGTTCCTAGCCTTTTTTCTTTTTGTTTTCCCACTCGGGTTCTATAAAGATTAAGACTACCTACTTATAAAAGAATAGCATGTGGTCGGCCCGAAGACAATTCGGCAAAGGGCACGAAGAAGTAATTGTGGGCTAACGGTTTTTAAAAATTTAGACTAACAGAGAGGATTGAATTTATACATTTAATAAAAAGCCCTTCATGCATAGATAAAACATAATTTTTCAATAATAATTCACCATAGTGTTGTACAAAGACTAGAGTCAAACATGGAACCTCCATTCTAATACCACGTGATATAGTAATTGGCCAAGAATGAGAGTTGAACATAAGACCCCAGACCCCCAACTCTGATTATATATACTTCTTGCATCATCATTTATAAGTCACTTAATCCCAATTAGTTATTTCACTAATTTTTCATGTCTTTGTTTTTTTTCTTTTTCAAAATAAAAATATTTTTTTAATTTTGGCAAAATAACTGATAGCATAGAAGAAGTAATGGAGAAGGATGAATTTATACACTTAATATTGATTCGTGAATTTATACATTTAACTGGCCTTTAGCCGGTGCAGATTCTAAATTAAATATTAAAATAAAATCAGTTAAGTTAAATTTTTCGATGTGTGATCAAGTACGGAGTCGGTGCATTCATTTATGCCACAGCTGCAAATACAACTCGAATCCTTTTGGTGATTTTAATGATAGTTTCAAAAGGACAAGTGGAAAGAAAGGGGAAGATAAAGAACTGATTTCTCATGAGCAACTTCTGGATATGAATGTTAAGGCATGTCAAGTAATAAATATAAGGGCAATGCTTTATTGAGCTGAGAATTCATTTTCAGTTTTCAGGGTTCTTTCTTGCCAGCTTTTTTCATCACAAATATACACCTTTTCCCCTATTTGTTTTGTCGTTTTAACAGGACAAATTAAGTAACTTATCTGAATGAATAAATGGCTGCAAATGAACCTCGTGACATGCTGGCTAGCTAGGGTTTGATTCCTTACCAATGGAAAATTTTTGAAAAATCCAGAAGTTAAAATGAAAGGCAAGAATCCTATATGGATGAGGGCCAGCCGAATGTTTTTGTTGGGTTCTTGTTAATTTTACATGTTTAATTATTGCAAATTCTTTTATCAGAATAATTTGGGTAAAAAAAGCTTTGCCCAATTTTTTGAATTAGTTTATGTAAAATATTTAGGGTTCAAGAAAAGGTATTGATGTTATCTCAAGATTTAATGTACAAATCCAAATTCAATATGAATTTCAACATATTCACCTAAAATATAGACCCGATCACTATACCTCTAAAACTTTGTCAATTGAATTCAATGTAAGTATTTTTATTAGTGTATAAGATAGTGATACACAAAAAAATATAGTCTCTCCATCATTATTTATAAGTCATTTTAACTATTTTCTTTCTTACTAATTATAAGTCATTATTTTTAGTTTATTAGGTAAATATTTTATTGGTTTTTTTATCATATTACTCATATGTCTATCTTTTTTTCCTAATCATTATTATTAGATTGATAAGAATCGTAAATAAAGGTATTTTAAGGAAAAATATATATTATATTAATTTTGACAAAATGACAACGGATGATAGAAAGACTGCTAAAAGATTTGAAACCCCAAAAACAGACAAAAAACATTCTGAGTCCTTGGAATGTTTAGCACTCAAGTTGGTTTTACTTGCCCATCTTTAATAACCTTTCTTGCTCCAACTTACTTGATAATTTAAGAAAATACATATTTTCTTTTTTTGATATTTTGACCAAATAAATGAATTATTTTCTAAATGTTTAATTCTTATGCAATTTTTAAGTTTAAACTATCAATGAAACGGAGAGTTTATATCTACTAAAATTAGAAGTTTTCTGCTAGAAATTTGTTTATTGGTAGAAGCAAAATGGTAAGTTTTGTTGCAAAAT
>JAOXNR010001324.1:0-10065 GCA_028571225.1 Parsonsia alboflavescens
AGTGTGAGAAGTTGTTATTTAGAAGGCAGATGTTTGAGAAACTTCAAGAATAGTGGACCTTCGTTTGGAATTAAATGATTCTATTTTTATTTTGAGATATATGAAATTGCATATCTGATTTCTCAAATTAGTAGAAATTTTAAAAGAATTGATATTATTATATTTAAAATGAACTAATTTAGACTCGTTCAATCAATTTTTACTAAAATAAAAATGAAACATTCAATTGTAGATAAATGGAGTAATATGTTTCAAGTGAATAATACAAAGTAGTAAATTCAATTAGATCAACGTTTTGCATTCCACAAATTTATTATTTTATGTTCGTACGATCCGTAGCTTCCATGTTATTTTCATTCCTATGTGTTATGTGTATCTAATTCTTAATATTTATACTTGGTTGTATTTGAGCTTTATGACCAAGTTAGTATAGTTTCTTAATCTGGATATGTGCATATATAAACATGATTTGTAGTTAATTAAGTAAAATAATATAAGTCAAGCTTTGTTATTTGATGGTAAGAAATAATACTTGGGATTGAAAGATCTTGAGTTTAAGAAGAATAATTAAGTAGAGAATCACTGATAATCTTTGGGAAAAGGATTAATATGATGAGTCTATTTATGTTTAAACACTATTAACAAATTTGAATTAAATTAATTTGTTTATATTCTCCTATTCCATTATTATTGAAAGTCAAAAAAAAAATCCTATGTGTTCGACTTCGGTCTTTGTCCACTTATTATATTATTATCTCATATATTGGATTTATTATTGGAAAATTTATATTTAGTCGTGATGGAAACAATTCAAGCTTTCGAAATAAGTTTAAATTTAACAATAATTTGTTTTTTTTTGTATTCTTAATGGTTTGCATACACATTAACAATTTTACTAATAACAATGATTTATCAAGAGGGAAATATGATAAAGATCCAATCAAATTCATAACTTAATATACTTGGTTTTCAAATCATTCTATCACACACCCTTGCGTAATGGAGGTTTTGGAAGACGTCATTAACACTCTCTGGAACCATTTCCTCCCCTCCGTACGAGGTTTTTCGAAGCCGAAATTCCGGCTGATTATTCATATTTATATAATTTAGGCCAACTTTTCGTGCATGACCCGTAAATTAAACACGAGCAGAGAGTGAAGAAGTCAACGTCAAGCCTTGACCAAAAATTAATCCATGATATAAGTTATTTTATAAATAATAAAATATAATTATAATTTTTTTTTCATTCTTATCCTCCATTAATATTATTTTTCATTTATGATGAAAAAAGATAATTATAGTTATTAATGAGAAATAAAAGATACTTTTTTTTTTTACATAATATAATTATATTTAAGAGGTTTTAATCCATATAAAATAATAACTAACAAATTATTTTGTAGGATATGTATAACATAATAAATAAATAAAATTCATTTTTATTATACCAAAGTTTTTTTTTTTTAGCGATGTCCAGATAAGTTATTATATATCTTGACAGTTATTATGCCCAAATAGTTAGAAGACCAAATTGAACTCTTTATTATGTCCAGATAAGTAACCAAGGCTAGAATAGTTAGAAGACCAAATTGAACTCTTTATTATGTAAACTTTATTTCTAAATCATTCAGTTACACTCTTGATATCTTGTGATAGAAAAGTAAATGTCATGTTAAAGAACTGAGATTTGATAGGAGTTAAGTTCAATTTCTTCCAACTCAGAAATTCATCGTGATTTTCCCTTAATTAGCATTGAAAAAAAAAAAGACATAATAACAATTTAGTCAAGAAAAGAAGAAAAAAATGGTGTGAAAAACATGATGTTGATATGTACAAAAAGACCTGCACCAAATGTCCGTCTTTTATTTGTTTGTTGTTCGGTTTCTTTTAGGGCTAACAAGTCCAAAATAATGGCTACATGGAATTCCAAAGCTTACTGGATCATTTCGGCCGGCCCTACGAGCTCCCTTGAGATAATACTCTCATATCAAAATTAAATGTTTCATTTTACCTCACACGTATTTTAATAAAAAGTTTGACTTAATCAAATTTTATCTAATTTAGAAAATAAGATATTTATTTTATGGTTCAAAATAAAAAATAAGGCATTCAATTCAGATGGAGGAAGTAAGTATCTTCTTCATCCATGTTAATTATATCCAGCCCACGTACTTTCTTTTACTCCCCACCCTTTTCCTCAATTTGTTTGTCCGAGAATCATCAGTAGTTTCTGTTTGTTTTAAATATGTTGTTGTTTACTTATTGGAAATCTAAATTTTTACTTGATAATTAGTATTTATTTCAATTTAAATTGAATGTTAACGTTGAATTTAATTTGAAATTTAAAAAGTATCTTTGATTTTGAATAAAATTATTATCTTTGTATTGAATGTTAACTTTGAATTTAATTTGAAATTTAAAAAGAATCTTTGATTTTGAATAAAATTATTATCTTTGAATTGAATGTCTCTTGGATGATTTTTTGAAAATAGATTAGGAAAATCTCTTTACATTCTTTCGGGGAAAGTATTTGATATTGATCCCCTAATTGTATTCATTTGAAGAATGAATACTAAGCTATTTCAATTGAATGAATAATCAGGACTCGTAGAGTAGGCACAGTCAAATTGCATAATCAAATTTTGTTGTGTACACTTTTTACTTTATTTTTTTAATTGATATTGTCTTCCGCTTGTATGTCATAACATCTCCCATATGCATCCTTATAAAATACATCAAAATAATAAGGAGGACATATTAAATTTCCAATCAATGATTACTATTGTTTTTAACCTTTCACTCTCAACTTAGTTTCTTGTTGCATGCTAGTCTTGGTAATTTGCGGTTACCCGCATACAGATTTACTCTCTTCATTTGGAATTGAATTTTAATTTTAATTTGATAAAAAATTAAAGAACCTTTTTGACTTTTCACACTAATTTATTCATTTCAATATAAGAGGATGCTATTGAAGATTTTATATTAAAATTTTACTTATTTTTAAAAAGAAAATATTTAATTTCAAACAAATTAGGAAAAAAAAAAATCAATTCTAAATCAAAGAATCATTATTTAGGTGTATTTTCTTCGAAACCGTCACATTGGCCCCCACCATGCTCGTTTTTCAACTTAATTCCTATATCCTTTTGGGGGTGGGTTCCTGTCTGCTATATTTTCTTTTAATTATTAATAAGGACAACGACTATTAACGATATTTAACATGTAAGATCATATGAGCATTGCCCACCCTGATCAAACAAAATCTTACATTATGCTCCTTCTCTTATTAAATATTAATTATTTTAATTAAATTTTCTTTTCATTAATTATAAGTCACTGTTATTGATTAATTAAATATTTGTAAGTATTTTTTCTACATTATCTCTCGAATCAGTGGTGGATCTAGGCCCCTGAGGTCAGGAGGGACACTATTCGATCAATTGAGCAATTTGCGGGACCTGCTTTGGCGGTAGGTTCGCATTGCCTCAAATGATATGTAGTGAAATATGATCTTTAAATTTTTGAAAAAATGATTAGAAGATATTTTAAGGGGAAAAAAAGAAGTTAACTTAATTTTTTACAAAATGACGATTAATGATTTATATATAGGTACAGATGGAGTATATATTTATTTAACTTATTTATTTTATATATACATTGCATGTGAAAAGTTTTTAAAATAAGTTTTAAATGATAAAATTATGTAACACATTTTCACTAAAAATATCAAGCTTCACCTCTCACTACAGAAAACAAAGGAATAGAAATAATAAATTATATCTTAATACATTTGAAATATAAAGTTGCATCAAAGACAATTATAGAAAGTATTGTTTATATTTATAATGATATTATTTATTTACTTCTATTTTTTGTATTTAAATTTGATTACACTAATATTAATTATTATACATAATTAATTTTAATTATTCATATTAAAAAAAGTTATAAATGAATAAATATTGTAAAGTGCTCTTTCTCACCCTAAATCTCCAGCCCACTACCAATCCAATTTGAGGATGTAAGAAAAAGCGCACCAACATATATATATATATATATATATATATAAATGCTACTGTATGCTAGTATCACACAGACGGGTCAAAACGATGTCGTTTTGGCATGAACAGTGTTGAAAACCTGATCAAAACGATGTCGTTTTGACCCGTAGTACATAAATTCTGTATGTTACGTAGCACACAGTAACATTCCTATGTGTATATATATATTAATATTATATGTTGTTCTTTATATTCTAATTAGATGTAGAATATATGAGGTTATGAATATTCTAGTATACTTTTTATGTAACACTTTCTTGTACATTAATGAAAATCTTACACAAACTTTTAGGACATATATAAATTTTTTTATTGATGTATTAAAGAATGTGATATAAAAGTATATTAGAGGACCTGAAGCCATATATGAATAATAATGCTTTGAGAATATAGATTAGTTAACGAAGCATGATCGAAGAGGTAAGTGAGCTGTTCTAAGTTCTTTCAATTAATGTAAAATTTAAACCTTTTTTTTTTTAGTGGTGGATTTGTGTATTACGTATTGAGGTAAAATTACCATTTTCAATTGGCATTTTGAAGAAGAAAAAAAAAAAAAAGATTCTTAAGGAAGCTGAATTCTTCCACAATGGAGAGCAGAGTGAAACGTATTTAAAATAATAGACTCATTTCGGCAGCAGGGACAGGGAGTCTCTCAGTCCCACCGACTTTCTTAGACTTGACTCAATGCCGTAGATTTGGAGTCTTTTAAATCAACATCAGATGTCCTGAAAGCCAAATACAAGAGAAGTTAATCTAACGGCTAGCATTCTGGATAGGGGTTCAAAAGTTCAATCCCTGGGCAGCTTCGAATAAGCTGTAGGGAAGTTACGAGTCTCGAGCTCCCGATAGGGACTGGTAAGTGGTATGGGCTCTTAATCTTACATGACGGGGATGACGAGACTGTTGAACTGACGCGAGCAGTCTGAGGTCAAGAGCGAGAGATGAATAGACGTGTTCATGACGAGAAGAACGCATTGCTAAAAATTAATTACAACAAAGAATATATTTAATTCAGTTAATTAATCTGCCCTAAATTTCGAACTATATATCAAGATAAATCGGATGTCAAATTTAATTAAGTTCAATTTCTATTGAACTCGAAAGTTCGTGAGTCATATTTTAATTTATCATATATTTATACATTTCATATAAGTAAAAATACAATGGTACGTTCATGTGTTTATTTACCTGAATTTTACATAAATACACATGTAAACTCATTAATATGATAATTTTCCCATGTCAATAGCATTTTTTTTTTTGAAAAAAAAAAATAATAAATATCAATAAAAATTTTCATTCTCTAGTAAAGTATAAATAATATTATATTTTAAAAAATGAAATAATTTGAATGCATGGGATTGAGTTGACCTAAAGCTCCCTCAATCTCAAAACTTTTTACTGCCAAGCGGTTTTGTTAAAGTGTTCCTTAATACCCATTCCAACAATTACCGTAACAGAATTCCTACTACAGTGCTTATACAGCCAACCAAGCGGAGGAAGAATTCCGTTACAGTAACGGTTGGAGTGCGCATTAAGGCGAGCTCCGGAGCTCGCATTAGCAAATCCGTACTGCCAAGTATAGATATAAGTGACCCACTAGCAGCCATTTTGCAAAAATTAAGGTAATTTTTTTTCTCCTAAAATGTTCTCTCATTACCATTTCAAAAATTTGAACATCATTCCTTTATACATCATTAGAGGGAGGGGTAATATAGAAAAAAAATCATCAAATAACTATTGACTAACAATAATGACTTATAACTATTGACAATAAAAGTTAATTAAAATGACTTATATTTAGTGACGAAGGGAGTACTAAACTAGTTGAAAACTTATGCTTCTTCCTTCCCTAATTATAAGTCATTTGAGGTTATTTGTGCCAATATTAAGGTAATTTTTCTTTCCTCTTTTTTGACAAAATATTTTTATTGGGAAGAATATTAAGAATGAAAAAGAGAAAATGTTTTATGAAGAGAGAAAGAGGGTAGGGGTAATATTGAAAAATATATGCAAAAAAAAATCTATTAAATTATCAAAAACGATTTATAATAAAGAACAAAAAGTGAATTCAAATGACTTATAATTAGAGACGAGTATTTAAATTATGGATTGATAATTTAATTGTTATAATTGTTAGTAAAAATTTAAATTAAGGATTGATAATTGTACTAGAATATATACATTCATATTAATCTAAACATAAGTAAAATTGTGAATGGTGGACTTTAAATGAAGCAAATATTAATGTAGTAATCAAGAGAATATATTATATGTGGTGATCTAGGAATTATATTTTGCCATTTGAAGCAATTTTACACATGACTATTAGATTAATATCTATGCCGATTGAAGAATTATTAATATGTATGCCGGATGGGAAATTCTCCACATGCTGGTTTCTAGATTAATATCAATGTTGAATCAAGAATTATTGCCATTTTTATTTTTTATTTTTTTGTTCAACTCTCTCCACATGTTTATTGGAGTATTAGATTAATATTACATGTAGAATTCAAGAAACCTTTAAATCAATATAAATATATATATATATATATATATATATATATATATATATATTTATTGTCAAGAGTCAAGCCGTAGGTGTCCTGTCAAGATGAAGTATTTCTATTGTAGATGTATTTGTTTTACGACTTTGAATATACAAATCACGCTTTTTACGTATGTATGTTCACGCTTTTAAGTACACCAATATGTGAGCATATACGCCAGTGAAAATGGTTTTGATTTTGTAATCTCAATTTTATTATTATTATTTTGTGTTTTTTTTTTTTCTCATGGTATTATATTTTTGCGCATTAAGTCTCCTGACTGACTTTTTAAAGATCCTACATTTTGTAGGACTCTCTCTATATAAACCAACGGCAAAATGATCATACCGTAATCCCATTGAAAGAAACTAACTATTTATTGTAGAACTATATTACTCTACCAGAACCTTTGAAGTTATATTATACATTATAATTTGATCAAGATGCAGCAGCAGCCTCCTCCATCAGCACCAACTGGGAGATCCCCACAGAAACAAGACCGAGGAGCCCTGGAGAAACAGCGGAGAGCCCAAATGAGAAATTTGCACTCTCAGCTTGCTTCTCTTCTTCCTCCTCCTCCACCTAATTCCAAGGTACCGATATATATATATATATATATATATATATATGTATGTATGTATATTTTTTACTTCCCTAGGTTACACATTTGTTCTTTGATTGGTTCTGCAAATCCGGAAGGTGAGGGATAGGTTTTTTTATCTTTTGTTTTATATGCCATCACTCCCTACGTCCCTTCGAGAATCACTCTCATGCTATTTTGAATTTGAGACCTCCCGATCTATTGATACTTATTAGATACTTATTACTAAACTAAACAAAAGTTGATGAGGGTTTATTCACTTAAAGTTGCCTAATTTACTTTCCATGGATCATATATAAACCTTTCTTTTTTTCTTCTCTTAAATTACAAGCTCTTAATTATGTTTATAATGATTTTTGTACATACAACTTGCAAGAATTACTCTCGTCTTGTCTTGTACTTAGATCTGTCGTCCCAGATGATGGCTTATAGCACTACACTAAGAAAGACTTGAGAGTTTATTTGCTTAAACTGACCTAATTTACTTTCTAGGGATCTTATACCTTTTTTCCATTTTCTCGTAACAAATTATTATAAGCCTCTTATACGTGCTGGAAATGCAGGAGAAGATGACTTTGCCTGTTTTATTGGAGAAAGCTCATAGTCACGTGAAGGATATGAAGGAAAGGATTAATGAGCTGAAAGTAAAGAAGGAAAAACTGCAAGGTTCTGATTTGCCTACGGTTGCGGTGAATGAATTGGGTTCATCTCTGGAAGTAAATATGGTAACTGGGTCGAACAAGATGGTGTTGCATGAAGCCCTTGTGATTCTCGAAGAAGCGGGTGCCGTGGTACTTAACGTTAGCTACTCGTCATGTTTGAACGAGAGGATCTTGTACACAATTCGTGCTCAGGTAAACGTTTTACTAGTGCAAAAAAATCAAAGGCTGCGCGATTTTTTCTTCTCAGGTCTGAATGTTCATTGATTTGCACAGTAATCTGAATTTGCCGAAACTTCATTACAAGCAAAGAGAACATTTGGAGTAATTAACAATCCTTTTCTGCTGTGCTCTCTCTGTGTCTGTGGGTACTGTAATCAAGAATATTATATTTTGAGAAACTAGTTCTTTAGGCTTTCATGAATCTACTGTAATATGTTTTAATTAATCACTCATGATTGACATTTAAACACCTGATATATAATTTCATGATTATAATTCTTTTCTTGATTTTTTTTAATATATAAATATTTTGGCAGGCATTTTCTCCAAGAATTGGCATCGATACTTCAAGGGTGCAAGAGAGGTTGATGGCACTGACAAAATATGGATTTGCATCAGCGCCACAGGCGTCGGCATCCCAGTAATGATTTGATCGATGAACATAAATAAGCAAAATTAATGAAGACCAGTTATATTATGATGATTTGTAGTACTATTTATATATGATAGTCTTTTGATGATGTCTGAACAGAGATATTACTGGATATTAAACAATAACCATTCACAAATCAACATTCAACTCAATTTTTGAAGGACTTAAACTAGAAAAACATTGTATTTAAATTTGGAAGTAGAAAGTATTATTTTCTATACTTCACTAAAATTTAAGCAACCCTATTAAGGATGTTAATGGATTAGGGTCGAACTCAAACACAAAGTTAATCCACCTTTGAAGTTTAAGGGTTAGGGTTAAGATTTACGAAATTAGAAATCGACAGTTTAATGGTACATTGAATTATGGATTGTATAATTTCCAACCCTAATCCCGTTCCTAACTCTAATCCTTAAATTCAACTCTTAAAATTTTTTTATACTCTCTCCATTACTAAATATATGTAACAACCATCATTTTGTAAAAATTATGGTAATATTTTTTTCTTCCTGAAATGTTCTCTAATCATCCTTTCAAATATCTGAGCATCATTTCACTATATATCATTAGAATGGTAATATAGAAAAAATACCTTCAACTAGCTAACTAAATAATAATAATAACTTATAATTAGTGACAAGAAAAGTTAATTAGAATGACTTATATTTAGTGAAGAGGGAGTATAACATATGTTATATTGGTAAAATGTAATGCCAATTTATATTAATACATATTCTTTCATTAATTATTTCTCCAATTCAGTACTAACTCCGTCTGGAATTGAATGTCTCATTTTGACTTGTATAAATTTAAATAAAAAATTAGTTGACTTAGTTAATTTTAAACTTAATAAAATCAATTTTTGAAAAATATTTTAACTGATTAAAGAAATGAAACATTCATTTCCAGACAACTCAAACTAAAAATAGGGATATTCAATTCCTGACAAAGGAAGTAATATTTATTTTCTTGCTTATATAAATTCTTAATTGTCAGTTTTACTTCTCCGGTCCTCACAATATTAATGCTAAATCAAAGATACTTGATTTTTTTTTCTTTCTAAATGCCAAGAGATTAATAATTTTGTGAATGTTAAATTTGCTTTACGTTATGAATTAATTGATTAAAGGTCAGTAAAATTTGATAGTTTTTGTTTAAGAAATGTTTTTTAAATTTTTTTATACCTTGGAGGGCTAACCCGAGTTGCGAGTTGGTTTTTACGGGGTTAGAATTGGAATTAAGTTTCAAATGTATTTTGGATAATTGAATTATAGATTTAGTCAATGTTACTTGAAATCCAACTCATCCATAACAACATCTCTAACCCCAAACCTTCCTTCATCAGTACTGAGAGGCTTAATGATAAACCAAATTAACATTGCCCTCCATAGATGCATATATAACAGGAATCTTGGACAAGTTTTAAGATGACAACGTAACGTACTTCTCTGATATATATATATATATATATATATATATATATATATATATAGAGAGAGAGAGAGAGAGAGAACAACTATGGACAACGACGGAGTGG
>JAOXNR010001325.1:0-10064 GCA_028571225.1 Parsonsia alboflavescens
ATTTAACTACCTAGCAAGTCTTTACCTAGCATTTTTTTTATAAAATTTAAAATTAAAGGTTTCTTCCCCCCCCCCCCCCCCGACTACTTTAATTTGTTGTTGTTCTACCAAGTTTTCATTAAAATCCTGGTGTTCATTTCTCATGTGCCTAAACAATCCCACTCTCACTTTTATGACGATATGACTTCCCACAAAGTTTACAAGTTGCTTTGTCACCTACTTTAGTAAATAAACTCCATACTAGTGATGATTTTTTTTCTTTAGTCTTACTTGTCATTGGGCTAGTTGAGGGACGAGTTAGACGACTAGTGAGAGTAGTCATTTCTTCTACATCATCCTCATTAACATCTATACATCATCACCTAATGATTTCACATCTTCGATTTGGGAAAGTAGGTATCACTATCAAAAACTTCATTAGCCCCAACAAACTCATTGTTATCAAGATTAATGCGGTGAAAGGAAGAACGTGATCTATTCATTTTTTTAAAATAATGTGGATTAATGATAATAATGAAAGTAATATACAATCAAGTATAAAAAGCAACAAGGATAAATAAAAGCAAACAAGTACGTAAGAAATATAAAAACAATTCAAATAAATAAAATTGAAAAAATAAATAAGCAAGTAACAAATTACCAAAAGTAACAAAATAAAATTTACTTCAAATTGTACAACAAATAACAATTATAAATATTAAAGCTTAGAAAGTAAGTAGAGAATAACCAACTTGAAATTCAGAAGAATTAGTTGGAAATTGTGGAAGATCAAAGATGGAAACTCCAAATTTCTTCACCAACTTCAAATTTCTTCTTTTAATTGTCAAAATTAAAATAGTAGAGAATGGAGTAGAGAGTTTGGAAGTAGGAGAGAAGAAGAGTAAGAAAGAATGTGTGAGGATTTTTGATTGTGTGGGAGGATGTATTTATAGTTTTTTGGGAATATAGTCGTTAGTGGCATTTTGATACATATTCAATTTTTTTTAATTCCAAAGGCATTATAGCCAGGGCTAGTTCAGTGCTTGGTCCATGCCGCGTGCCAACTAAGAGTTCGGACTAAGCTGGGTCGGGCTTCAATGAATGAGGATCATGCTGGCTTCTAGGTCAGCTAGGGTAGAGGTGGGCGATTTGCAGGCCTCCTGCAAGTCGAAACGAAGCCGAGCTAGGCAGAGGGAGCCAAACCGGCCCATTTGCCACTCCTAGATACGTAAGATCCCAATAGACACTTTTTGGAAGAGTGTATGGACATCTTCAATAGGGATGATGGGGAAAACAATGGAGAGAATTAACTGTTGGAGGGAGGGTGTTTAAAGGGGTACTTATTGCGAATTGGGAAAGAGAGGGAGTTGGGGTGCATATCTTTGCACCGGTGCTTATTTATCCATGTGAGATGGTGTGCAAGTGAGTTATATCACTATGGCCGTTTTTCATATTTTTTTTCAAAAAAAAAAATTCTTAAAAAAAAATTAAATATTAAATTATTCGACATTATGGAATCTACTTAAAATGGTATAAAAAGGGTAATTGTTAGAGAATAGAGATATATATAAAGATATAAAAATAATGACAAAACATTTGGGATCTACATTAAGCAATCCATTAGACACCTTTCCATCTTTACATCGGAGAGGCCCTCGTGAGCTCCATAGTATTCTTCCGTATCTTTCCATAGGATTCCTCATATAAGTGCATACAATCAAAGTATATTTCAAAAACACCCGTAGCTACTATCAATAATTCGAAGAAAACAATGTATTCACATCATCAAATTGACAGCACATGTTTTGCAGTTACCATAGTGATCTGAATTGTGGCCGTTTTTGTTGTTTTTTGGTTTGTTTCTGTTTGGCATGCAAACTTAACAGAAAGAAAAAGCTTTTGATTGAGAGGTTTCCTTCATGATCATAAATGCAGCTTGAGCTTTTGATTCATGTGGTCTGCAAAAAGTGCAAAATTTATTGCCTCAGCCCCCTCACCTTTTTGCTAAAAAGACCTCATAAACTTCTAAGGCTAGGCCCTCATTAGTTTACCATTTCATGGGCCAAGGAAGAGAGAGCAGCATCTTCACTCAATTGTCTTCTCAGGAGTGTACTTCTGAATTTCAAGATTCCTTTTTATTCTTTTCTTCCCACTAAAAAATGGTTTTAGATGATATGGAAAATGAAGAACAAACTAAAAATGTTTTGACTTTGAATCATTCCTAAATATTTCTATAATTAACAGATGAATGAAAAACTTTTATCAAATTTATATGAATCATTTAGCCCATGCAGAATGATATATACTTTGAAATATCATTTTATAACTCATAAATCTTGAAATCATTATTTAACCATAAATGCTATTAATTTTTGTCAACTAAAAAGATAACTTTCAAGAACTACCTTTTCAAATGGGTACTATATATATATGAGAAGAACAAGGGACTTTTTTTGTTTTTTGGAAAACAAAAATATGAAACCTTCAAGTTCTATCAATGGTATGCCAATAAGTTAAAAAGTAATGGAAATCATCCCCTTAATAGAAGAACATATGGGGCGTTATTGTCCTTGAAACCTCATAAAAAAAGAAAATAATTGGCAAAGGAGTGTAATCCCAGCATCTGGCATTGTAAAATCTATTGTTCTGTTAGAACAAAAGTGAATGTGGATAAATATGTACAAATCCTTCCCCTTTCCAAAAGAAGAAGAAGAAGAAATCATAATGTCGTATGTACAAATTTAATTTTTCTTTTTTCAAATCTCTCACGCACATACACAAACACACTTAATGAAAGAAAAGAAAAAAGAAGAAGAAATCATAATGCTTTTCTCTTGGTGTAGTATGGGCTGCCAAAACAAGAAAAAATGGGTGATGGGAACCACTGTCATCTCCTACCTTCTTCTGGACTTTCTTCTCCCCTAACGTAATGGCCATCATTTCTCAACATCACGTTCATCATGACAAACCCACGCCCATCCCCCTATATGATGTATAGCAAGATGGAAGAAGAAGAAAAACCCAAGAATTTGTAATGATAATACAACAGAAAATTTGCAACAAAACATATTAAAAATGTCAAGCCATGCTTAGAGGAAAAAGATAATAAACATTCATCTGAAGTTGGCTTTAAAAAGCAGGGTAATCTAATAGGCATTTTCTCAGGAAATTTGATCAATGGACCAAAAATATACAAAAGTTGAAACTGATAGTGCTTGCTATAGTTCTTCTTCTAGTAACTAAAGAGACTAGTTGAGAGACACAGAAAATTTAGATAAACATCCAAAATATAAAACTCTGGCTAGCAGAAGAAGCCACAGTAGCCCTCGTCAAAGTTGAGGGAATAGCTCATAGGATCATAGTGAAATCTGAATTTGCTGCTCTGTTTCTTGCTATTGCTGTTGCTGTTGAGTTGTCTCCGAACCTCGGCTCTCACTTTCCAGAATAAGCTTCTGAACTTCCTTTTCCCCATCAAGAACACCACATTTGGCTCACAATACACCTCCACCATTAAATCCATCTCTGCCGAATGATTCTTGCTCAACATTTCCAGAGCCCAGCAAAAGAAAGGGGAATAAAAAATCTCTCACAGTTGCAAATCTTGATCCTGGGAATTCTTGTTTTTTTCAGTTAGCAAGCCAAAGGGTAGTGTTAAGACAAGTGTTTGTGACTTGGGGTTTAAAAAGAAGAAGACGGGGGCTTGGGAGAAGGGGGAAAGAAGGGGTTGGGAAAGAGAAAGGGGCCCCAAAGGCTGGGAAAACCGTACAGAGACTTGCAGAGGAAGGGTGGATAGCGGTTCTTTCTTGTGTACTGTGCAGCTGCTGCAGAGACTGAGACATACAGCTGATGCTGCTGTCTGTCAAATGGTATTCGAGGGATTGGGAAAAAATCCCATCACTCGTCTCTTGTAATATCTAATGTAATTCTTTTGCTTTTGCAATTTGCCTAGCTTGTAGACTAAGATAGGAATCGTGGAACTGCGTAGTAATTTTATATATAAGTTATATTTGAAAAAACCCAATGATAAGTTCAAAAATCTAAGTTTCTAGTTCAAATTTACGTACATATATACCTATTTTATTATGGTCGGAACTCCTTGATCTACATTATTTAAAAATGCATTATAAACAATAACTCAGTTTACCATTAAGACAAGGGATGCGGTTAATAGTTTGTTCATAAGCCTCATTCTTTTGATACATGTACTTATTGAGGTAGCCACCGCCGAAACACAGGCACCAAAAATGGCCTTGGATGGTTTGAATTGATGGGCTGCGAGGATTTGGTGCTCACCATGGTAGTGTACTATGGACGCATTTAGATTTAGGGTTTGAAAAAATTGGATGTACAGCTGATTGGATGGTTGGATTTGGTTCTCTTCGATTAGGCAGTATGATAGATTTGCTGTCTGCAAACTTTATTTCACAAACCAATAATAATAATAATAATAAAAATTACTTGTACTCACTTTCATATTATGAAGCTTTGAAATTTAAAGTTTTTTTTTTTAATCTTTATCATCTTTAAATAATTTATGATGGTATATTTTGATCGAATTTTGAATTCAAATTTAACGATGATAAAGGCAAAAAGAAAAAAAAAATTTAAAAGATCAAAACTTTCAAAAGAATAAAATTTGAGAACTGAATTATACAATAATCATCAAACAATCCTTATTATTTTCAAAAATATTCTTCTAATCCTCGTTGAATTATAATATTAAAATATACTTACTCCATTCTTGGCTATGGATTACTCATAGTAGCGGTTTTATTATGGGTCATTCTCTATTATTTTTATTCATTATTTTTAATATTATTTATGTTTTCTCTCTCAATCATATATTTTTCTCCTTTTTTTTTTCTTTTTCAATGTTCTTCTTCAATATGGTATTTAGATTGAACAAAACTTTATTTTAATAAAAATAATAATTACAAACAATTTATAATTAGAGATGGGGAAATAACAATCATTCAATACCCAAAATTGATTTTTTCCAATTTTATTTTTTTAATTTTTTAAAAAGAAAACAAATTTTGTTCTTTTGTTCGTGTGAAATGGACAAATTGGAAAATTATTAATGGCAAGAAGAACTAAAATACTATGTTTTGCCGCCTGGGACAAATCAAATTCCTTTGCATTTAATTGGATTTCTTGAGAGAAAAATCAATAAATAATAGTAATAATATTTATTATCATTGGCAAGTAGGACCCATTTTGCCTCCTGACCGGGAACGTTTGACCAGAGAACACGCTGGTCCAAATACGACTGCTCCTCCCAATTGGTAAATGGTAATGGTAAATGGGGCTTTTCCTGTCATGTCCCTTTCTTTCAAATAATTCCATTTTAACCCCCCACTTCTTCTTATTTATAATATCTCCATTTCTTCAAATTTTCTTATCAAGGAAGTTTAACACATTGAAATGATATCTTTTGATGGATTACCATTTTTATAAAAAAAAAAAAAAATTGAAATTTACTTTTATTTAAGTGTATAAAATTTCTTATTTTTAAAATATTTTTTTCATCTAAATTCTCATAGGTTGCTTTTTTCTATTGTAACTGCCTAATACTAAGGTGTAAAGATAAACTCCAATCAACACCAAAGCCAAAGTCTCACAAAGATGTATAATGAATTTGTGCAAAAAATAAATTTGTTTCATCTTTAGAATTTAGAAGTGTTGTTCAAGGCAAAAATTTTTAGACTCGACATATCCTTAAGTTTCATTCTTTCTTTTTTAAAAAAAAAATTTGTACTCTTGCTTGTTATTATTATTATTATTTCTAAAAAGATGATTAGGTTTTCGAGAGTACTCGTCAAGTTTACTTACTAATTTAGTAGTGAGTAATAGTCCATGGAATCAAAAGGTTTTGAGTTCAAGAGATGATAATGATAAGTGAAGTGTCAATATTGATCCTCGAAAGGGGGAAGGTAACAGGAAGGATTAAAAGAAAGGTGGTAAAAAGGAAAGAAAAGAAAAAAAAAATTCAAGAGTACTCCAATTTTCCTAACATTTAAGAAAAATAAAGGAAAGAAATGGTGTTGTAATTACCACAAAAATAGCCAAACCACAACTCATTGATGCTGCAGCTGCACCATCATTGTTTGTTCATTGAGAAACTAGCTTATGATGAGATGAAATGACATTCTCTTATAATTACCCATTCCAATCACAACTACAAAACGGATCATTAAATGATTTGAGCATAAGGCGACAAAAATGGGCTCTCTTTCCTTCTCATATTCTCTTCTTGGCTTCTTTCTTAGAGAAGGAAATGAGAAAAAGAATTGATCTCTACATCCTTCTCTCATCATTCATTGAGATTAGTCAAAAAGTTGAGTGACCAAAAGATTAAAATTGAAAATGACCCTTCACTTTACGCCCTCAAGATAGCAGTCTGTGAAGAAGAAGAAGAAGAAAAGAACCCCTTCTGCAAAAATCGAGTGTTTTTTTTTTAAAAAACAAAACAAGTAAAAAGGTAGAAGTAGGTTTGATTGCCAAGGCAAGAAAATGAAGCCATTTTGGTAATTGTGGAAACAGCAGAAAGAAAAGAAAAAAGGAGAGGTCTCTCTTTATACAAAGTGCACTGAAGGGGAGGGAGGGCAGCGAAAGGGAAAGACACGGGAAGAGCAGTTGACAACGGGTTTGATTCACGGACCATAGAATCTTGAAGGGTTCTTGATCTTTCACTGTTGGCGTGGGGACACACGAATCGGGGGGGTATGGATATGGATCGATAAGGTTTTGTTCTCGACTACTACTATATCTTTACAGAGCTTTTTTTTTTGCCCTTTTCGGAGACTATATATAAATGCTAGCTTTTGGATACTACCTTCACCATACTTGCCTGCTGCTACCTAGCTAGTGCAATTATTTATCCTTTTTTCTTACTTTCGTAGTAGGTAATGTGACATGATGCTGTTTGTCCTTAAAAGGGTTTGGAGGATTTGGAAAGAAAAAGAAAGGTGGTGGGGGAAAGGAAGAGAATTTACCATTTTCCTTTTGAGAGTTTGTAAGTAAGAAATGAGTAGAAATACCCAAAATTAAATCCAGTATTTCAATTATGTCCGATTTCCTAAATTATTTCAATAATATCCAATTGGATAAAATAATTTTCATTAGGTACCCAAATGGGTAAGGATATCAAATTTAAATTTCTGAAAAGGCTGACCAAATGAAAAAGACACTTGTGCTCTTGAAGAATCAACTCTCCAAACCCATTGTGGAAAGTCGAACGGATATATTTTTCCTTCACTCCGGAGCCTCATTTGACACTCCCCTTCTCACCCCCCATTTCTGCTAGCTCGTCAGTGCTGGAGAAGCTCATCGATGCTCGACACTCAACAAGAATCTCTCTGTAAACCCTTACCTCTCTTGAACAAACCGAACACTCATCACCATTTTAACAACTGTGATTGTTGCCTGAGAACAATTTCATCTTTTTGGTAGCATGTCCTCACCGGAGAATAAGGTAGCAAGTCACCTTCTTCAACTCCACCATCACCTGTAGTCCGACATCGACAATGGATAAGTTTTCTTCGTTTGAGTCATTTAATTTCTTTGTTTTTTCCCCCTTCACTAATATTTACAGTTTTGAAGTATTCAGACATTTATGAGATTGTTGTGGAGTGTGCATTGAATTGAGTTTGTTTTCCCCCATTTGAACTCAAACAGTGATATACATGCTTCGTTTTCTTTTTTTTAAAAAAAAAATTTATCCTTTTCTTTTTATGGATTTTGTTTATGATTAATGAAATGTTGAGACTGTTTGGATGCAAAATGGTTAATAAACAGTTAGATAGGTTTGGAATGGGTTAAAAATTGGGGAAGTAGGCTTCCGGGATTGAATTGGTGGAAGGTCAGGGTAATCCCGCCAAAGGTCAAAATTATAAGTTGAAGGTTGGGATAAAATTATTCAAGGTCGGTTGGGTAATTTTATCTAGACCTTCAACCGAACAACCGACCTCGAGTAATTTTATCTTGACCTTCGGATAATTAATTAAATTATTATTTTTTATTTTAATTTTTTTATTATTAATATTTCTAATTATTATGAAAATAATTTTTAAACAATAGATTAAAAATTTGGGAAGTATCCTTTCTAGGTTGAAATTGTTTAAGGTTAGGATAATCCCGCCCAAGGTAGGAATTATAAGTTTGAAGGTTGGGATTATTTGGCCGAAGGTCGAGATAAAATTCCCCAAGGTTGAAACAACCTTCAATAGAACAACTGATCTTGGGGAATTTTGTCCAGACCTTCGGGTAAATTATTAAAATATTAATAATAATATTATTATTAAATTTGGAATTAAATAAAAATTAATTTTATTAAATTTTAAGTTAAAAAATATTATTATTATTAATTTAATTTCTTTAAATTTTAAATTAAATAAAAGTTATTATTATATTATGAAAATAATTAAAATTTACCATTATTTAAATTTAAAACTAAAATTAAATTGTCACTGTACTTTACAATGATTTAACTATACAATGTACTTTATATTATCGTTGTATAATATAATTTAATTAAACAATGTACTTTAATACTTAATATTTTATAATAATTATTCTACCTTGTTTTATTCTTTTATAAACGATAAAAATATTATAATACTTATTTTACCCAAATAAAAATACATTATAGTTTATATTACGAAAGTAAATTAATATTATTATAATGACTCCACCAATGTCTATCTACTAAAAATAATAATATGTTTTAATATCAAACTACTCGGGGTAAAGTTTTGGGTAAAACTTTATAAAATTTATCTAAATAAATAAATTATTATAGGTTTTTCTGTAAAATATTCTGTTTTAAGATTTAAATAATACTTGCATGCAAGGTTTTTAAAATCAAGAGTTTAAGTAAACTCGTTGAGGGTCTTGTAAACTCGGATCGTAAACCTATCTAATTTACATCCTGAATAAATAAATATATTAAATAATTTATATATCATCACAATAAAATAAATATCCTAATAATATAGAAAAAATAATCTAAAGTTCATATTTATAAGCAATTCCAAATTAAATTACAATAAACTAACAAGTTTTATAAAACTAAAATTCATTTAATATTGTTTAAAAGTCAAAAATCAAAAGCAAATATCGTGAAAACATAAAAAACTACATCAACATTAATAAAAACATAAAAATTAAAATTTCGATACATTAATACTTTAAAAAAATTAGGTCTTAATAGATAAAATAATTGGAACACAGAGTATGTCAACATAAAAATGTTAGAAAAGTTTAAAAATTAAATTTATCTATATTATACAAATATGATATATTTATAAATGTATTATTAAAATACACTTGAATAATATATTCATATTCATATGATATATGTGATCTTATTTTGCAAAAAAAGTGCAATTTAATAAAAAATTTGGAAATATATAAAACATATTAACTTATAAATAAGAAGAAGTCAATTGGAGAGTTTGTAGACGGGTTTGGCTATTGCAATGTACGCCCAGGTTCGCATCCGAATGACTGTGAGATTGGTTAAATTTTTTAACCAAATTTTCGAGTTTAGACCGATTTTGACAATATTGGATGGATTTGAATTTCTTTCAACCTTGCATATCCATGAGTTTGTCATAGGTGTGCGATGTTGTCATGTCTTGAGCTTGGGCTTGGGCTCGGGGCGTGACGAGTTAATGGTATCAAAGCGAGGTTATGATCTGATAGTGGGAGTAGTGAAGTATATAAAAAAAGAGTTCTTCAACAACAATTTGATGAAGCATTTGATGAGGAAGAAACTGTGGCTCAGGTTGAAGGGCAAGGAGATGAATTTGGTCCTAAACAAGTGAAGCAAGATCTTGGTAAATTCTATTCACGATGCTTGATACAAGGACATTATTGTAGTGTCATAGTGGATAGTGGTAGTTGTGTGAATGTTGCAAGTTCATTCTTGGTTGAAAAGATGAAATTACCTTGCTTAGACCTCCAAAGCCGTACAAGCTTCAAGGGCTAAATGATGTTGGTGAAGAAAAGGTTGACAAGCAAGTAAGGATCTCATTCTCTATGGGTAAATATCATGATGAGGTGCTTTGTGATGTAATACCTAT
>JAOXNR010001326.1:0-10063 GCA_028571225.1 Parsonsia alboflavescens
GGCTTGTGGTGTGTCAAATGTGTTCACCTTCTCTTCAACTCTATTGATCTTTGTACTCATGGTTCCCATGTCCTTCCTAATTGATCCCGTTAGATAATTTATCCCAATTACAATACTTAGAATCCTTTCCTGATACATGTTAGAAAAGAATTAGGTATCTTGTGTTGTTACAAATAGAGTCATTGAAGGCCAAACTAAAAAACCAAGTTCATTATTCAATAAAGATTTATAGTTTGAGAGAATTCTCTTTTCTCTTTGGTTTTTAGAATTCTTGACTTATCATTCAACTAACTTAGGTTGATTGTGGCTTTATCATTGGAGATATTGTTTCACGCTTGAGAAACAGTGTCAAGTCAATATACTTGCAAACATCTAAACCTAGTAATCATTTAAGACAAAGTTTCATACTCATGTTGAGTCTAACTAATCAAGAGTTAGGTTCACATCATTCATACCTTACTATATTGAACATTCCAACACATAGATCACCTATTTAAATCAAGTTGGACCTTATTATATGATTAATTATGCATAAGAAACAATTCAAACAATTGATAAGGCAATAAAATAACTAGTTTTATATGATTTTTAATAAATTATTTGTTGACAATTCTAATTATTTTATGCCAATTTGTGGAACATTTTTACTCCCATGTTTATTTCTTTGATTGCAACAATTTTTATAAAAAAATATTGAAAAAGGGAAATTTTGGTATTTAAGGAGAAAGGGGAATCTTACTTCAAGAAGAAGAATATTTGGAGGAATCTTGGAGGAATTAGAAGTCAAGAAGGAGAAGAATTGGAAGTTGCTTGATTAAAATTCTAGAAGAGATAGGAAGACAAAGTCAAAGAGGAAAACTACTTCCTATTCTTATTAGGAAAATACTTCTGTTGTAATAGTTAATTTAGTTTTAATATCTTATTTATCTATAAATGGGATAGTTTTCAAGACAATCTCATCTCAAATCATCTCATCTCTCATTATTCTTATTCTCTCTTTTTATCTTTTATTGTTTCGAAATGATGATGAGTAACCAAGTTACTTGTTCTAGGATTGCAATGGATTCTTAGTCAATTTATTTGAGTTAACTCTTATTTCTTCATATGCTGATTATGCTTTATTGATTTGTTTGTTCATGTTGTATTTGTTAAGAAGATTGGCCACAAAACCTTTAGGAATTGAAAGAGGACTTGTGGTTTTTGGATCTATGAAGAAATAACTCTGGTTAGAATTGACTTGTGATGAGTTAATTTTATTTGTAATTAGGATGGACATATACCTAATTACCTTGTTTAACCATATTGTGACTTGTTCTTGCATTGGCATAGACATATAGCTCTTGTAATTGATTGAGTAAGTTCTTTAATATCTTAAAAGAGAATTAAATTAATTTATGTGTCACGGTTAATCAATTTGCATAATTATTATTTGTTGAAAATTATTTTTCTTATTTGAATTTGTGATGCAAGAACGATATCGAAAAGAATGATTAAACAGAAAAAAAGTTAGAAATTTGTGAAAACTCTCTGCTTTTCGAAAATTATCAATAATCAAAAAGCTACCGAAAACTAAGGCAAATGAAATATTTAAAACCCTAAATGAAACCTAAGCCAAATCGGAAATTAAAGACAATAAAATTACAAAAATACTCCTAAAAACAACAAATTATGAAAGTACCCCTAAAAACATCCGAAACTTCATTGAGACGACTCATAGTATAACTGTGAGTCTTGCTTGTTGGGCTGTCCCGAGTCATCCGGTCAAATTTGAGCCCATTCCGAGTTCAGAACAGTGCCCCGGCATCAATTTGTCTTGAATGAAATTGTAATCCTAGACTTTTTATCCATTAAACCTTTCTAAATTATTTCTATTTCTTTGTTTTAAATCTTACAAACTCAACCTTTTTAATTCCTTTGACTTGGAAGAAAGTTGTTTGTCAGTGATTAGTACTTGTTTTTATTCATAAACTCACTGTGGGATGATACTCATTTGATCACTTTATTACTTGTTAACGATACATATACAAGCATGTGCAAATTGACTAACAACAATACCTCAATATTGTTAAATCAATAATTACAAAAATTGATAGTCTTTTTGGCATGAATTCCAACATCGACACCTAGCAACTAGTCTTCCATGTAGCCCATCAAACTCATTTTAAAGACCATTATTGTTGTTCTCTGACAGCAGAACCTAATGAGTCTTCGAGTCCTTGACCATAAAACCAAATGGTTAAATTAAGAATAGCATGGATAATCTGCAGTTAGCTTAGAGACGGATAATAGGTTTTGGTGATATTTGGGACAACCAAAAAATCTTTTTAAATGTAAGGAAATTGAATTTTGAGAAACCTATCCAAAACCTATCTGGTAAAGAATGATCATTCACAACTACAACGGAGGTGTCACCATTATAAGGTCGTATATTGGCAAGCTTATCTGTAGTACTTGTGATATGAGCACTGGCACATATGTTAGGATGCCAATCTGCATCATTAAAATTTGAAAATGCACAAATGTCAAACCCTGTGGAATATCCTCACATTGATAACTATTTTCAAATCTATACAAAGAATAAAAATTCTTCTTTTAGTTTTCAATTCATAACTTTGCAA
Organism: Parsonsia alboflavescens; assembly: GCA_028571225.1. Taxonomy (NCBI): domain Eukaryota; kingdom Viridiplantae; phylum Streptophyta; class Magnoliopsida; order Gentianales; family Apocynaceae; genus Parsonsia; species Parsonsia alboflavescens. The sequence continues at coordinate 2,619 of JAOXNR010001326.1, forward strand.
TTATGGAATTATCTCCCTATACGAGGGTAAAGGCAGCCGCAACATGATGGTTTTGAATGCTTCAAGTCCTTCGAGAAGTCAGAAAACTTTAGCTAAGTCTGATACTGGTTTTCCAATGGCATTGAGCTTATCACAGATGTTCTTTAAATCAAGCAAAAAAAAAAAGGCTAAAGATTTGTTTCTTTGCTTACATGCTATGGTTTAGTTTGTTTACAAATTCTCAGCAATAAAATACTGATAAAAATGACCAATGAGAACTTTAAATACCTCATGTGCTATTTTTAAACTTGCTACAAGTCGAAGCACCTCTTCTGACAAGGTCCCAATGATCCTGGAATTCACCAATCTATATGTGCGCACCCATGATATATAATCTGCTTTGAGAATTTGTGTAGAGTTTGGCCCAAAAATGAAATATGTTGGAACAATAGTTTCTCCACTCAATAAACTTGAACAAATCTTGACTCTCTGTCAGGGATGTCACTTGTGTCTCCCACGGTAAAAAAATTCTTATCTATAAGTCTCAGTGTGACAAGATTGGCCACATTAATGTTTGAAGGAAAAGGAAATTTTTGAGTAGGAGAAGTAACAACTTGTTGATTCTTTGCCACAATATAATTAAGAGATGTGATATTGCTGAAATTTAGTAGAAAGGGGAGGAAAAAGGAATAAGGGGAAGGTTGTTGTGTCCTCAGGGACTCTGATGCCATGTAGAACATTAAGAAGAAGTTGGAAGTCTTATTTCCTCAAAACAGAGTTAACATTTGTGTTTACAAGTAAGGACTGCTTACAACATTCAAAGGAAACAAAAAGTTGGATTCTATGGAGAAGATCTTGGAGACTACAATTTGAATTGCTTATCTTAGGTTGTTGTGTTTCAATGCTTAACAACAATGTAACAGGACACTTCTACCAGAAAAGAAAAGGAAAAGGATTATATGGATTAGGTCCATACGTAGAAATATGGATCAGTGGTTCACATTAAGTTTCCTCATAAAAAGTAAAAGGATAGGATCTGGTTTGAATTGTCAATCGAAGCTCTACTCTTACCTTGCTCGACAAAAATAATATTTTGAAGCCTTGATATACTATTGTTTCTTTTGTGATGCATCAACAATATCAAAAAGAACGACTAACAGAAGAAAAGTTGGAAAAACTATGAAGACGCACAAATTTTCGTAAAAACGATCAAAGTTGAAAATTATCAATTAATCAAAAGCTATCGAAAACTGTGAGAAACGAAATATTTAAAGCCCTAAACAAAATCTAAACTTGATCGGAACCTAAAAATAATAAAATTACAAAAATACCCCTAAAAATAGAAAATTATTAAGTTGCCCCTGAAAATATAAAAATGACAACAATGCCATTAAAAACAAAAAAATGCTCAAAACACCATCAAGACGACTCCTGATGGCCAAAAAATGCCTTGCATCACAGCATAGCCTTGTTTTTTGTTCGTTGACCCGTTCTAGATCATCCGATCAAATTTGAATCCAATCCGAACTTAGATCAGTCACCTAAAAAATCGTGTCTGACATCATTTTGATTTCTTCTCGACAAGACAAAAAGGGAGGGAAACTATGTCCTTTTAAAAATTGAATCTAAATCCAACCAATATGACGTTAAAGATATGAAAATACTCGGATTTGATAAGGCCAAACTAGTCCATTCTAACAAATAAGAAAACAATATGTCGATATGGATTCATTCATATAGGTACTTTATATATGCGAGACTCACTTGTCGAAGTTAAAAAAGGAAAGGGATGTAATCATAAAAATTTTTAAATTCAAACTTATTTCCCAACACTTTTAAACCTTAGAAAAAGGTTAAAATAAAATTTTAGTAAACCATTTTAGCTCCTTAACTTCAACGACTTTTGCTAAAACAAATTGTTTGAAATTACAGATTTTCATCTCGTTGATTTATTTTATTTTATTTTTTTCTTTTGTTTTGAATAATTGAACCATCAATTTATTGATCAAATTAAGTTTCTCATTTTCACTTTCCGTGAAAATTTAAAAGTCAATTAGAAGGAACTTTGTATGAGAAATAAAATGAACGGGGAACTAAAAATTTATGAGAAAAGAACAATTTCTTACTTAAAAAAAAGGGGAATTTAAAAGGATACAGTTAAAGAAGAGGGATTTATAAGGCTAAAGAAGATAAGATTAGGGATTAAGATGATAATTTTATGTTGAAAGAATTCAGAAAACATTTATATACATAGCTATAAAAATACTATTTTTCTAAAATTAAAAAGTATATTTTAATAAAAAGGGACTTTTTCCTTTCCAGGTGTTAAGTTACTGTTACTTAAAAAATTTATTTTAAAAAAAAATGGTGAATCAAACCAAATAAGCTCGTATGTAGGGTTCATAAATGGATAATAGAGTCATGTCATTTAATAACTGCAAGTAACTAATTAAATTCTTCACTTGACAGAAATCGAACAAACATCCTACTTAAATAGATAGACCATCAAGTTTATCACTTAGCCAAGTCTTGTCACTCAAAAAATTAAATTGGAAGGGGAGTTGGTAAAGTTCTGGAGTTCATCAATCAGAACGGCCAACGCTTTTATTGCGTGCAGGAAGAAGGCATTCGTTTGATTTATGAAAAGCAGAGAGGAACCATGTGACGATGTGCAGCCCATTCACACGGTAACGGTATTTGGGTAAAGCGGACAAAGGGAAACATAGTTTAATAATTTAGACAGTAATCTGTGAGTCAATAAGTTGTGACAAAAAAAGGGTACCTTTTAACGTCATTATTATTTGGAATGTTATTAATGAATTTTGGAAAGCTCAACGACTCTCTCATGGAAAGGCTTCGTATTGTCAAAATCGTCCACAACTGCACTCATGTGTTTCCTACGGATCTCTTTAAATTTCTACTTCAAACTTTCAAAAACCAAAGGATTCTTCTATTTGAATTCTTTCCCTCTGACCAAAAAGGGAAATATGGTTAAAAAAAAAGAAAAAGGAATGCTTCAATCCCTCCAAGGAAGGAGACATGATGCCCGTTGCTTCCTCATTAATATAGGGCACTCTCAATGTTTGAGTTCAAAATAAAAAAATTTTAATAGCATCTTCGATATTCTTTTAAAGTAAAATAGTATATATATATTCATTATTTATCTAATTTTAACATAAACAAAATGGTGAGTAAGGTCCTAAATTTGAAACGTAAAAGTCAACCTTATTTCTTTTACTTTTATAGACCAAAAGTTGACTTCACCTCACTTTACGATCATTTTTTAAATCTGAGTGAATGATATGGAGTTAGGGCTGGGGAGAGCCGGTCGTATGATTAGAATTTTTTTTTTGTGACTAAATTAAAGTAGGCTATAACATTTCATAGCATTATTCTAAATATATATTTATTATAAAAATTAAAAAAAAAACTTTGTTTAAAACTAAATTACTATTATTGGGATGCTTTAGTAGTACTACTGATACTTGCTCATACTTATTATTTCTTTAATTTATAATGTCTCTGTTCATTTCTTTTAAGTTATTGGAGTTTATCCTATGATAATGATTAGGAAAAAAAAATAAAATAATGTGGGTGAAAGAACGGTTAGGTGAATACTTGTAGTTGGACAGCTGATTTTAAACTGTCACCAAATTATTTGAAGGTGTCAAGACTTTCATTTATTGGGCACCCTCTTGAGTTTCCTCTTAAAGGCAAAAGCATGGTATTAATTTTAGCACAGAATATTTAGGTAGAGGTTGACCCTATGTTTCCTTCCCACAAACTTCTATATTTCTCTTTTTAACTGTTTTTCTACTTACTTTAATTTTAAAATAAGTGTTCATTTCAATTAAGAGAGACCATTAATAACTTGTTGAGAGAGAGAAGTAGTACGGGTTAAAAAAGGATTAAATGAGTTTTTTTTTGTGTAAAAAGAGTTATTTTTCTTTCTATAGTCTTTTTGTTTTACTCTTCTCTAACTCTTTCTTTATATCCTCACTCCTTGAGGATCCATAATAGTTTCTCGCTTATTCTTATCATGTCTCGAATTCAAGATTTTTTTATCTCAAAGTTTTGAATGGAGCACCATCCCTACAATATAAGTCGTTAGCAGTCATTTCACATAACTGAGAGCTCCCAAATGTTACTATATTACTTTAAAAAACTGTCTTTTGCTCTCTCACATTAATCACCACAAATTTCTTTCTTTGTAATGAATGAAAAGGAATATTAATAGAGGATAGAATAGGATGGACATCATAATAATGTATTAATAATTGTAAAATGACTTATATCGTGAGACAAATGAAAGAGATTTATCCGATAAAACATTTATTTAGCTCCCAAGGATTCTTTTGATCTTTTTCACAAGCAATAATGGCTAGGTGAGGGAGTTTGAAAAAATTCTTGTAAACATTGACATGACATCCACCACAAAAGTAAAATATGTCATAAATAAAATTTATTTGAATAAATTAGAAGCCCCAGAAATATTTTGAATTGCTTGCTTCCCGGTCGCAAGATTCACCGTGAATTAGGGCTCCGTCAATTAGTGGTCGCGGTCTTGGGGCCACGTGAGAGCGCCGCCTACCCCCAACAAATTTAACCTAACCTTTTTGCACAAATTTATTCCAAGTCATAATAATACTTCTAAATTTGTGCCGTTAGAGAGAGAAACACATGAAATTACCTAATTTCATGGATGATAAAATTATCATAAAATACATAACGGGTCGGGTAGTCCATTTTAGGAAAGCTGTTTCTTCAACTATGAGATTTTGAGTTTGCGAGGCTAACAAGATAAAGGGGCGTTTTCATTTTACCCAAATTCAAACAGTAATTTCTTATTTACCTAATTCTTCATAACCTTTCACAATTACTCATATCTAAAACTAACTTTTTATTCTATACTCATTTTGACTTTTAATTAAAATAAAAAATCAAAACATAACATTTATTCTCATTTAACATGCATTTACTATCTTACCCCTCCGCATTCAACACACCCAACCGAACCCAACTACCTATAAAATGAATTGAAGAAACTACAACTAACATCATTCATTTGATTAGAAGTTTTGAACCATAATTAAGAAAATTGCTCAAAGAACCATTCCCTTATAGGGGACAAAGAAAAAAATCAGCTTTTTATTGTATTCGGTTGTTCATTTTTGTTTTCCAAAATCAAGAAGACGAAGGTAGGGGCTGTTCGAAGGTACATTGCTCGATTTGTTTCTTTGTTTTTGTTTTTTCTTTGGTGTTTGGAAGCCAGGGTTTGTTCGTTATGTGTTGTTTATCTGGGAGGAGGAAGGAAGGAAGGTGGGATTGCAGAGATCTCCATCGAAGTGAGGAGATTTCGGCATTTGAGAGGAGGCTTTCGAGACACGAGATAGGTATATTTCGAGACCTATATAAGTGATTTCAAGACAAGAGATAGTTGAATTCTAGACAAGAGAGAAGGCTTTCGGGACAAGCGAGGGGACTTTGAAGACACACATTGTGGATTCGAGATAAAGAATTTTGAGACCTGGGATTTCGAAACAGAGGATTTCGGATTTCGAGATCGAATATTTTGAGACACATGGGATTTCGAGACATATATTTAAACTTCGAGAAAGGGGATTCAAGAGACAAATATTGGGTTTCGAGACACAAATAGAGGATTTCGAGACACACATAGTTGATTTCGAGACACAATGTAGAAATGGATTACATGAGGATTGCTGTTCACGAGGGTTCTCTGTTTGGAAGGATGCGTGCACTAGTCGTGCCCTCCAATGTGAACTATGAAGGTTTGAGGAGAATTATGGCAAACTTGATGAAGATTGACTTAAACCAATTTGACATACAAATGTCAATTGCTTCTAAATTTTGTGATGGAAGTATGAAATTAATAGAGATTGAAGACATGTATGGCCTCATGTTTTTGAAGGGGGAAAGGGATCCTAAAGTTGTCGTCGTGAACAAAATTCAAAGGACTTACAAGGGTGGCATCAGTGGTGATATTGGTGGTAATTGTCCATCTGGTCCAAATGATCATGAAAGGACAGGATTTGTTGATACAAATGATGAAGCTAGGACATCTGGATATATTCGTACAAATGATAATTATGAATTCGATGAAGAATATATTCATAGCGTTGATGTTGATGATGATGACAATGGTGACAACAATGACAACGATGACAATTTCCACAATGGGATGAGGCAGGTGATTCCATTTGAACAATTTATACCGGACCCTTCTACTCACTTTTCAAATATGGTTTGGAATAACTATGAAGAGATCCATTTTTTGGAAGACGATACTGTTCCACCGGTGGGTTTTATTGGAAAGGATGCAGTCTTTAATAATAAGGATAAACTAGTAGCAGCAGTCGGTGAATATTTACTTAGTAACCGATTTCCATATCACGTGGTACGTTCGAATAGGGGAAGATTTAAGGCACGATGTAAGAATGAAAAAGATGGTACTTTCATTATACATGCAAATTGTAATGCTGGATGCCAGATTTGGGTTATTCACAAGTTTGTCTCGACTCACACCTGTATCCAAACTATATAGCAAAGCCAAAACAGGAGTGTACGTTCAACAACGATTGGTCGTATGTATGCTGGTAAACTCGCCGATGCAAATCACAAGCCCCAAAAATGTGATTTAAGACATGCGGGAGAATTATGGTGTGAAGCTCGGATACACCAAAGCCTGGCGATCTTTACAGCGTGCTAAAGATATTGAATATGGAACTCCAGAAAACTTATACAGACAACTACCTTCATACCTCCACATGTTAAAGTGTGTAATACTGGGGACGGTAACCAGTACATGTGTGCGAGATGAGCAATTTCTGAGCTCATTTTATGCACTTGGTCCTTCGATTGAGGGTTTCAAGTACATGAGGCCCATAATTGTCATAGATGCAACACACTTAAAATGTGTGTGTGAGGGAAAAATTTAGGCAACTGTCTGTGTAGATGGAAATGGGCAAACTTTTCCCCTTGCTTTTGGGTTTGGCAAGGAGGAGGGCAGCGATTTATAGGAGTGGTTCTTGAGAAGACTCAGGACTGCATATGGATTGCGGGATAATTTATTTATTATATCTGATTGGCACAAAGGCATACTGCGTGCAGTGAGGACAGTATATCCCGAGGTTCCACATGCCTTCTGCTATCGACATCTGAAGGAAAACTTAAAGATAAATTGCATAAATCCTCAAGTTGCACTCCGTTTTAAAAATGCGGCATATGCCTATGACAAGTAGACATGTGAGCTCTATTTTGGAGACATTAAAGAGATACACCTTGGAGTTCATCGTTGGTTAGATGTCGAGGTTGAAGGGAAATTGACCTCGAATCAACAGAGAAACGAGATCCGAATCCCATAAAAATTTTTTAAAACACATGAGAATGATACATACCTTTTGGTGATGTCTGGAACTGCAGATCTGTTCTTGATATTATAGAGA
>JAOXNR010001327.1:0-10063 GCA_028571225.1 Parsonsia alboflavescens
GATATGAGTAATTGTGAAATGTTGTGAAAAATTGGGTAAATAAGAAATTACTGTTTTAATTTGGGTAAAAATGAAAATGCCCCTTTCTTGGGACGACATTCCAAATTCAATTATGTTAAAAATATTCAAGTTTTTGACATAGTAGTGGTGTGACTGTGTCATAGAATCAAGAAAGCATTGGGGTGTGCATGGGAAGGTAGGAAAAGAACGGGGGTGTGGCGCCATGTACGGGTCCTATTGGTGTCGAAGAACCCTAATCACCTTGTACTGGTCCCTCTCATGGAAAAATTCAAACCCATATGTTTCTTCAAGTTTGTCATTGATTTGTACATAATTATGCTAAGTTTTATATCCATTTTATGTCATTATCTTACATAATTTAGCTTAATTATGTCGTTTTAGATGTATTTTACTTCCCTATGCTTGATTTTTATTTGTAGGAACATTTGGGAAAGCAAGGCATCTACCCTCCGACAGTCCTAGACAGCATCGGACAGCTTTTACCAATGGTTGATTGCGGCAAAGACTTTCAGTTTTATTAGAATTTGATTTTTTTTAGGAATTACTTCGTTTCGTAATAGGTTTAAATTTTATTATTAAAATCCTTTTAGGTAACTACTTATTTGACAACTCAAGATTGATATCCTGAAGACTTCCGAAGACAAAAGGGAGATTTTCTCTTTCTCTTTTCTTATGTATTTTTTCGTTTTATTGATCATGCCTTGTGAGTAGGTCTCTTTTGTTAACAAAAACATGAAATGGAGTTATGAGATTTTGTTTGTTTTTCTTATAAATATTTGATATTTATTATTAAGTATTTGTGCAATTCTTGTTTTCATCTTATTAATTATGTTTATTGATTTAGCTTGATCACCTAGATTAATTTGCATAATTATATTATTAGGGTTTAAATATTATTGCTAAGATTGATAAATCCATAGGTAGCAACTATTGTTTAAATTTGGTTTAGCTAACAACTTTATTTGGCAATAGAAAATTGAATGAATCAAATTGCATAAATTAAAGCTACTTCGTTTATGTAATTTGACATTGGTGATGCCTTCATACCCATGCAATTTAATTGATTAGATTTATAGTTCACTACGACGTAAGTTTAATCGATTAAATTAGGGATTTTATGTATCAGTATACGAAGTAGATCTATTTAAAGGATATGAATTTGAACATTACGACAAATTCTAAAATTAACTGCTTAGTTCTGTTATTTGATCAATGATTGGCCCCATAGCAATTGACTTACGGATTGTTTCTTGTTAACAGTTTTCTCATCTATATTCTCCTTTTAAACTAGCTTTTAAATTCTTTGTTTGATTTTATTTTATGAACACATTTAGAAATTCCCCCCTTTTTGCTACTTATTAATTGGTTTTTTTATTAAACTGAGATTCAATTAATTGTAAGTTCGACCCTACTTACCCTAACTGCATTAGTTTTGATAGATAGATTTAATTTACTTGTATTACGACGCACGAACAGTCACCCATACTTAAACCCGGGTTGAGGCAAAAGATAATATTCTCCAAAAATCAGATAGCCCCTACACACATCCAAATCACCCTCATAGTTGTCAACATTAATGTAACAAGATTTCAAGAGTCAAACAGCCCCATGATAAGAACCCACTAATTATGCCTCTCTCGTGGAATAGAGAGGTTGTGGAACACGTTGGATTTCCTCAGTCTACGAAAGGTGAGGTGGGATTTTTAGTCTTCTCCAATTAAATTCTTCATCAACTTGTGCGAACTCTGCCAATTCATAATAAATTGAAGTATTATGTAGTAAAATGCTTTTTGGTGATTGGCTTCGGTGAACATGTGCAAAATCAGGAGAAGTGAGATATGAATACCAGACTTTGCAAACTCTTTGACAGTAAAGGAGGTAGGCGTATGGCAGCCTGCTAAATATTTTGTGTTTTTAACACAATAGGGGTGTGTCATAGAATCAAGAAAATACTAGGGTGTGCATGGGAGGATAGGAAAAGAATGGGGTGTGGCATCATCGACATGATGATTTGGATTCGAAACGCCATGCCAATCTAGTGATTTGGCCAAATGGCCAAGTGACGTGATGAATTGGAAAAATACGACATATGGGATACCAATTTTGGCACAGTTACTGCAGGCTGCCTCACGATCCGCTTCTTGAGGAGGCAAAACAATTATTTCCCCCCGAAACCCAACATTCCCTCACATTCACATACAATTATTAAATCTCCAAAAGTAAAGATTGTTTGACACTCGTGCTACTAGAACAGTTACCAGTTCCCCTCCTGGTGGAGCCATCTTTGAAGTCATTAAAGGAAGAATTCTTTAAGGATGACATTCGAGTATGAGAATTCATAGATGCTTTCAGGTGATGATCTATTAAGATACATGTTCTATGCAATGAGTTTCATGTACAAAGATTTGTACTTCAAATACAAGTACGTAGATTCAAGGTTTAAGAAGGAAATGATGGCATTGGTAGAAATCAAAGAAGAAAAACTTGTTCTCGAGGCCATGTTTGGAGAAGCTAAGCTTGATGAGTGGAAGTTTATGTACAAAGATCTATTTTTCAAGTTCAAGCTTAGGGATGTGATGAAGATGACTTGTAAAACTCATCTTGATGCATTCATAATCATTTCATTTCAATCCAAGAAGAAAGCATCAAAGAAGGGTGAAGAAATCTATCCAAACAAGCACGGAACATAGCTAATATAGAGCCAATTCGGTGGACCATCCTTTGCCAGCTTCAAATGGCATCAAATTGGCAAGCCAAATAGAAGATGTCCGACCCTATGTTTGGCGCCGAATGCCTGTTGTCTAAACAGTTGAATTTTTTTACTTTTCTTAGAAACTTGCATATTTAAGGGTTTTTTTTTTTTCCTTTCATGTTTAGGCTCGAATTGTTGACTTTGTTTAGGGTTTCTTAACCTATATAAAGGCTTTTAACCTTGAATTAAACACACGTTCACAACATCATTTCAAATTTGAATGGATCAAACATGATCTGTTGAGTGTTCTTCATGAAACTCTTCTAGGGTTCTTGACTAACTACTTTAGGGTTTTTCTTCACTTTGATTAGGGTATTGATTTGTCTATCAAACTTAAGACATTGGTTGATGATTGAAATACATCATAGGCCAATTTACTAGCTTGAACTTTATGGTGAGTCTTGGGTAAAATTAAAGTTGGTGTGTTTAAGAACTCAAATTCAAGATCACATCAATAATAAAGATATCTATTGGTTTTTCCGCATGAATACTAACCTTTACTCCATGAAGATTCAACCTTTGCAAAGAATTGAGACGGAAAAATAGGATCTTTTTTTTTGTGTGAAAGAAAAACACAAATAATAAAGATATTCATTCATTTTTCCACATGAATACAAACTAATGGAGCTCGGAAGTAGATCTCCGGGTCACCCTGAATTGTGATGAGCTCATAATGGCAACCTAAGAAGAAAAGGATTAGGTTTCCAGAGTGGATTGTCACCCTTGGGATGGCTCCGATGCCTAAGTCAGTATTCTAAAAGTAATCTTAGGGTAAATTATCTCAAAGTATTGTGTCTTGTTCGTGGACTGTGTGTGATTCAATAATATATATCGAATTAAGTAAGTTACCTCTTTGATTAGGGCTTTTCAATTACATGATAGTAGGCAATTAGGATAACCGTGAGATCATATCAAATCCAGCCAATTACTCCAAGAATCTTGGAGTTTCCCTAAAGTGGGATGTCTTGCCATTCACGTCTCTGGTAGAGAGGTCAAGCTCGCTAACAACCTTTCGACTCATGCCTCAACCTGCCTGTGGACATCGAAGGTCTCAGCTATCTCTTCCAGGAGGTCACGATGAGTGGTTATAGGCTCATCGGGTGTGTTAGGAGTTGCGCACATTTAGCTGCGGCATGGTAGGTGTATGAGACAAATTAGAGCTCACAGGGTTGAAGGTCATAGTCCTTTGAGACCTCTCCTAAGAGCTCATTTTAGAGGTCGGTGACCTAAGAGGTTGGTGATAGGAGGTCGCTGCCCACCTTTCCTCTTAACTTATGAGTCTGATTTTCAGATATTAGGATCTGGGTCTGAGTTGTGCCCGTTTCTCCCATCATTACCCCCCTTTAGGCCCGGCAAGCTCGAAGGGTCGTGGCACCTAAACAACCATCTTCAAGTCGTGTCCTCCGAGGGTCACGCCGTTTTCTTTGTAACGGCTACTTTTGGGAGGTGACGTGCCTAATTAGTTTGTAGCAGTTGCTTTGTTTTGCAGTGTACCAGATCTTTTTAGCAACTCTAGGGACTCCCTATCCCCTATAAATTAGTAGTCTTTTGAAGATTTGCTTATAAAATCTTTTGCTCATAGAATTCTTCTTGTGCAATATATTTGCGTCTTTCCATAACACCTTTTTTTTTCTATCCGGCGAGTACTTCAGGATCCAAAACATCTCATCTCCTTCCTTAATCTTTTAGGAATTAACGAGTGAGTTCTCTCTTCTCTGCCCCTTACTGTTTTTAGAAAATATTTCATATTTTCGGCAAAGGAATGTCTTCTACGTCTTTCTAGTCCTCTTACCCATCCAAGTCTCCTTCTTCTAGTACCCCTTCTCTCCGTTCTGGAGAGGTTTCCAAGCCTGTAGACTCAGTGAATGAGGTATTTTATTTGCCTCCAATCACTGCTAAGGCTCCCTGGGTGACCAGCAAAGCTTATCATCCCTCAGAATTAGAGGTCTTCCCTATGTCTTCTTCCTTAGGACCTTATGAAAATTTTCAAATCAGTTGGGAAAGGGATTTGGAGAGGTAGCACATAGTGGCCGCTAGGGATTTTGGGCGCCCATATAGCCATCGTGATGGACACATAGTAATTTACCTAACCAACCCCATAGGGGGCATTTTTTTGTCCTATCAGCATCCTCTGTTCTTAGACATCTTCCATTTTTGGAGTTTCCCCATTGGAAAACTTGTCCCCGACTTTGTGTGATCAGTAGTTGCATTCATTGTGACCTGCCAAATCTATTAGATTCCAGTTTCCTTCGAGCTTTTTAGATGCCTTTTTAGAGTTGGTGTCTCTTCGGCACCGAACAAGGCTAGTGTAAGGTATCTTTAGTTTAACCCTAGGTACAAACTAGTAGGTCCTTATTTTCTTCTTCTTTTCAAAGCTTCCCAGTAATTTTTTCCAGTTTCAGCCTTACTCGGACTGGAATTTAAACAAAACTTTCTTCAATGACCTACCAATCCTGATTGGTGAGCAGGAGAAGGATAAAACCTTTCTGATTGATCTGGCTTGCTTCGATACCGAGAAGGTTAGATGTACTCAGCTAGTCTAGCTTGTCCCTTTTCTTCGTTCGGCTGGGTTAGGGAGTCCAGCCGAGCATGACCTTCCTTCCCTTAGGAGGACTGTGGACTTCGTTCTGCTAGTAGGGGCCTTCTCTGTTTTTCTTTTTAGTTTAAACTTTCAGCGAGTCTTCTCTAATTTTTCAGCGTATTAACATATCTTCTTTTTTGTGTGTTACAGCAATGAGGATAGCATGGCTTTGGAAGTCTACCACCCCCGTTCTCAAAGAGGTCAACTAGAAGGATTGTCAGCTTCCCAAGCTCTTGCCAGTGGTCCTGACCATACGACTGGCACCTCTTTGGCTCCTCCTACTTCTACTATTGCTACTGTTCTCGCAACCTTTGGGGGGTCCTCTTTCAGAATGCCCCTCTCTCAGAGCCAAAACTGAAAGGTAGTTGTGGCTGGCCAAACCCGAACTACATTAAAGTGGAACACTGAGGCTGCCACTTTGTGGGCTTCTGACGGACCCGCAAAGATAGTCATTTCATCTTCTTCCCTTTCCTCCCGATCGACCTTATCGAAGAAGGGGAAGGCTCCGGCAACCTTGAATACGGAGCTGGAGTTAGCAGTTGTGCGGCCGAGAAGGTCATCAAAATGTTAAAGAGGCTGGGCAATCTGTCCCCGGCCTCCCATACTAATGAGGGGGCTGCAAGGTGGATCCCCAACCTGGCAATGGAGTCTTTGGACTCACTACTTCAATGCTCCCACTTCCAGTCATTTTTAATGGAGTGTGTGCCTTCAGTTGACCGGGACATATGTCGGCAACTTACTAATAAGGAGCTTGATTGCTTCAGTGCTTCTCTCCAGACTGCTGTAAGTCACATTAGTTTTTGTATCTTTTGTAGTCGCTTTTGTTTTGTTTTGAATGTTTCGGCTTGCTTTGAGTACTAACCCCCTTCTTTTCCTTTTGCAAAATCATGTTTTCATAGGCGAGCAGCTGAGGAGCCATGTAGAGAAGGCCAAGAAAGATCAAGAGTTCTCAACAAAGCTTCAAAACGAGAGGGCTCGTCTGGTGAAGGAGAATGCTGAACTCACTACCTCTGCCGAGAAGGTCGATGCCTCTTATATCGAAGTGTTTAAAATTCTACAAGAGTGAAAACAGAATATAGAAGAGGCCAAAGTTGAGAATCTGACCATATCTTCAGCCCTTGGAGATGCTGTTTAGAAAAATGAGCAGTTGTTCGAGCTTAGCAATGAGCAGAGATATCTCATCTAGTAGCTAGGGGCTCAGTTGGAAGACCTCCAAGCTATCTATGATGGAGACGGTAGCCTCTCCTTAACCAAGCTCGGGGGAATCCCAGCTTTCTTCTCCTTAACCAAGCTATCAGTGATGTGGACGTCATAGACATGCTCCTGGAGCTCAATGGAGAAATCAAGATCGATACTACTCTCGATGCTCATTTGTACCATCCGGAGTTGGTCACTTCTCTTCCATGGGAGCAAGGAACTGTTGATCCAACCATGCAGGAGGAAGTTGCTACCTCAAAGACCTTGGCTGAGGTTGGCTGAGCTGGCAAGGGTCCCGCTGAGAAGGGGAAGGAGCCTGTGGATGCATCTATTGAAGCAAAGGTCATCGAAAGGGTGATTCATGATGTAACTTCTAGGGCATTTGCCCAACCTAAAGGTATAATTGTCCATGGCTATGGAGACATGATTACACCATACCCCTTTCATCTTCTACACGTTGATTTTGATGAGGTACTCGACCTTTTCCAAGCTACTCGTCTATCCCTAGGTAGATCTCTACTTAAACATATTGTTGATTATCTTGCAGGTAACTTGGACGTCGCTAGTTGTGGAGGCAAGGCCTTGTCGAGCTCATTGGAGGCTCCAAAAGATGATGATGAAGTGCCCCTCAGACACCTCCGACCGAAAAGTAGGATGGAGAAGGCCTTGCCAAACTCATCGGAGGCTCTAAAGGATGATGGTGAAGAAGACTGAGCTTGTAATAGAATAGGATCACTTATCGTCCTTTTTCTTCATCTTTGTAGTGTTCTGTGCTTAGCTTTCGAGCTTACATTCTTGGTCTTGTAATAAGCACATCTTCTGAGAGGTCTATTTGTGGCCTCTTTATTTATATCAACTGATTTTCCCTAAGTGTCTAGTCTTTGTTACTAGAATAATAATTTGGCATTGAAACTCAAGTAAATCAGCCGAAACAAGGTCTGAATGAATTTTGCAAACTTATCTTTTATTTATACTGCTGATATTTGACATGCACTTTGCTCAAACAATATAGAGGAGGTTGCTTTCGGTGAACTCCTATTGGCAGGTTCCTTCCAGTGAACTTAGGCCTGAATGAGCCAATTTCTGCAAGTTCCTTTCGATGAGCTTCTTTTAGCGAACTCTGTTCGGTGAGCTCTACTCGGCTAGCCTCTTTCGACTAAATCCATTCATTGAACTCTTTTCGGCGAGCTCCATTCAACGAACCTTTCGATGAACTCCATTCGGCCAGATAATTTCGGCAAGATCCTTCTTGCGGTTCCATTTGGCAAGCACCTTTGGGCTAGATCCTTTCGGTTCGGAGAATCTTGGAAAACCTTTAAGCATAGAATTTCTTAAAGTGGCAAACATTCCAAGGTCTTAGGAGTTGTCTTCCTTTGAGATTAGCCAGCTTATAGCTTCCTCCTTTGTGGGCTTCTTGGATTAAGTAAGGCCCTTCCCAACTTTCTCGCAACTTTGTCAGTTGTCCATGCTTTCCGACATCCGCACTTTGGAGGACCATTTCTCCAATGTTGAAACTTTTTTCTTTCACCTTCTTGTTGAAAAAATTTTTAACTTGCCTTTTATATCTCCTATCGGCTTCCGCAGCTTTATTCCTGACTACTTCAAGGAGGTCGAGGTCCGTCTCTCTCTCTCTCTCTCGTTTAAGACTGAATCATATTCAGTCGGTCTTAATGACATTATGCCAACCTCAACGGGCATGATAGCTTTTGCACTAAAACACAGATTGAATGGTGTTTCTCCAGTAGTTTTCCTAGGCATGGTTTTGTATACCTATAGGATGCTTGGAATTTCTTCCGACTAGGAAGGCTTCAGGCCTTCCTTCTCGAGTTCGATAAGTCTTTTCTTGAGTCCTTCTAGAATGGTTCTATTTGTAACTTCAGCTAACCCGTTCGCTTGGGGATGAGCTACAGAGGTCAATCTCTATTCTATGTTTAAGTTTTCACAGAAAGTCTTGAACGCCACCTATGAATTACTTTCCATTGTCTGAGATGATATCTAGGGGAATGCCTAACCTACAAACAAATGTTTCTCCATACAAAGCCTTTGGTGATGAAATTACTGTCATTGGTTCAGCTTCCACCCATCTGGTGAAGTATTCCACAGCAACGATCAGGAATTAAACACTCGCACTAAATTCGGGAAGGGTCCTAGTATGTCGATACTATAGATGTCGAAATTTACCGACGTGCTAATGGACATATACTTTGCTGGCAGTACATGTGACTTGTTTCCATGCAGTTGGCAGCTCGAGCATTTTTGAATGATGCTTTCAATGTTGGAAACCATCGTAGGCCAATAATAACCAGTCCTTAGAATCCTTTTTGCTACGGTTTTTGCTTCTATGTCAGATCCACATATCCCTCTATGTACCTCTTCAATGACATACTCTCCTTCTCCCTTATTCAAGCATTTAAGTAATGGCCATGTGTGTGACCTTATGTACACCTCATCATCTCATATCGGCAGGTAACGAGGTGCTCATTTCCGTATTCGGTGAGCTTCTTTGTTGTCTTGCGGGAGTTCGCCATTTTTGAGAAATTTGAAGATTGGTTATCTCCAATCAGCCTGATCATCTATAACCAAGTTTTCTTCTTGGTTTAAGCTAGGAGAGTACAACTGTTCCACTAGCAACTCGGCCTTCATCCCCGCGAGCTCTCAGTAGACCTTGGATAGTGTATCGGCCTCTGAATTTTGCTCTTTGGGAATTTCTCCATAAGGAAATACTCGAGTTTGGATGTTATATCTCTTACTCTTTTGAGATATTTGTTCATATTCTTCTCTCTAGCTTCATATTCTTCAACGACCTAGCTGGCTATACTTGTGAATCGGTTTTGGCATGCAATTTTTGCACTTTCTGAGCTCTTATAAGCCTTAGACCAGTTAAGAGAACTTCATATTCTGATTCATTATTCGAGGTTGGGAAGTTGTATTTCACAGAGTAAGGAATTCTCAGTCCCTTAGGGCTGATCAGCACAATTCCTACACCTGAATTTTCTTTTTTTTGTGGAGCCATCCGTGTACATGTTCCAGGCATTGGCTTCACAAGTGTTTGCAAGTTCCAGTGGAACTCTTGTGCATTCTTCTACAAAGTTTGAGAGAGCTTGAGCTTTGATAGCTTTCATTCGGCTCAAAGTCAATTTGATAGCCCGAGAGCTTGAGCAACCACTTCATCGTCCTGCCCGATAGCTCAGGTTTTGCCAAGGCTTGTTTTAGTGTAAGATTTGTTAACACTCTTATCGGGTAAGCTTCAAAATAAGGCTTAAGCTTCCTCGATGTAATAACAATCAAGTACAAAAAATTTTCGAGGTCTGAATATCTAATTTCAGGACCTCAGAGCAAAAGGCTTACATGAAGCGGAACCGGATCCCGAATCCATCAGGAAACGGATCCGGAGTCCCAGGATTTTTTTAAAAAATTTTTCTCACATAAGGAGGACGAGAACGATACCTGGAATGATGCGGAGATCTTGTAGAGATCAGTCCTGCGGAATGAATCTGGACGTCTTGATCTAC
>JAOXNR010001328.1:0-10063 GCA_028571225.1 Parsonsia alboflavescens
ATGTCTCTATATATTGAGAAGAACATTAAAAAACAAACGAAAATTAATATTTTATGAAAAGAACGAATAATATTTTGGAAAAGAAAAAAGTAAAATATCCATTATAAATAAGGATCGATGGAGGGAGGTAGGGAGTATATATATTTTTGTAAATTAAAAGAGCATGATTAGAAAATTTATTTATATTTGAGGACTTATATTTTCAAAGTTGCAATAGTGATGTCTTCTATTCATCTTCATTCTTGCTATATTTTTAGACTAATATTGTAAACTTATGTATGATTTTGTTTGTACAAAATGAAATTGAAGCTTCATATATCTCCTTTATGCTTTGATGAGGACATGATTGAATCTAAGTCAAATAATATATCATTATGATTGAGATAAAACATCCCTTTTTCTTTCACAATCAATTATATATCTTTTGCCTTAGGAATTTAAAACCCTATAGTGTTTGCTAAAAGTTACATAAAAAAACTACAAAGGGATATTGGACGAAGGTGATCTCAAATCTTGCAAAAGCTTTATCGAATAGTATACCTTTTGAGACAATGGTCAATAATTTAATTGGTCCCACATTTAAAAAAAAAAAAGTAAAACATTAAAAGATATAAAAATTGCTCAAAAGGAATTACATATTTGACCCCATCGTCAAAGTTGATAGGGATATCATCATCAACACTGCGGATATATTATTCTTAGTAATCATCAGTATTAGCATCAGTGTGAATATTTCCAGATGGTCCAAGTTCTTCATTTACAGGTGGGAATGTCCACACTGACGTAATCTCCCGAGTTTGTTAACGATCACCATTTTAGGATCAGCTTCTCCCATCAAAAACATGAACTTGTATGTATATTCAATTTCTAATAATTTAGTACTTCCATCGGGTAATCTCGATGCAAATAAGATTTGTACATCAAATTGGTTTAAATCAATCTTCATACAGCCTATTATAGTTATATTAAAATTTTCATAACTGATGTTGTCTGGTACGACTAACGGACATGCCCCTCCACATAGAGAATTATCGTGAAAAATAATTCTGATTAAAACAATTTCTGCAAGAATCCAAAGAAAAATATATTCAGGAAAATGTATAGTCAACAATAAAAAGCAAAGGGGAAAAATATCTTGATTACAAAAAGAAAGCAGAGACAAAAGGGTCTATAAAGTTTTTGAAAGAAAAAAGGATTGGAAAAAAATGCTTGAAGGTTGAGGTGAACATATGGAAGGTCAATATAATCCCTTCAAATGTCTAATTGACCTTATGGATGGTCTATTAAACTTGAAAAAAAAAAAAAAACTGAAGGTATATATAATCCTTTGAAGGTTGATATAATCCTTCGAAGGTTGAAAGGATCAATTGGAAGGTCGGTTGAACAAAAAAAAATAAACTAGGCTTGAAGGTCAGCCTATACTATTGAAGGTCGGATAGACGTCCCAAAAGTCAGTCATTACTTTAAACACTCAACACAAATAACTTTGTCTATTTGCTTCCCAATACCAAACAAATGATATAAAACATCATACCAGAAAAACCCAACAACACTTAGGAATCAAAATACAACCATCAAATACCATAACTGCAAAAAAAAAAAAAAAAAAAAAAAACTGAACTCCAAACTGTATTCTGAACGACACGAGCTTGAATTTCTGAAGAAAAAAACCAACTCCTCTCCCAAACCCAAGTGCCGACTGTTTTTTTTTCCTTCAACATGGAGAATGAGTTCCTTTCAAGTTCAACTTTCAACAAGGAAACTTCATCAATATGGTTTTCAATTCGATTTTATAGTAGTTGCAGAGGTAGTTGGACTGTTTTGAATATTAAGGTCAATATAGTAACTACATGATAAAAGTGAATAAAGGTTAATTTTGTTTTTTTCTAAACAAAAAAGTCAAAATGGATATAAAATGAAAATTTAATTTTAAAATTGGATAAATTATGAAATGTTGTACATATTTGAATAATATTGAAATCTTGCCCATCAAATTGAGTAAACGTGAAAAGTCCAATAAACAAAGAGATAAAACATCCCTTTCTCTTTCACAATAAATTATATATCTTTTGTATTAGGAATTTAAAATCCTATAGTGTTTGCTAAAAGTTACATAAAAAACTACGAAGGGATATTGAACAAAAGTGATGTCAAATCTTGCGAAAGCTTTATCAAATAGATACCTTTCGAGACAACGGTCGATAATTTAATTGGTCCCACCTTTTGTCTAAAAAAGTAAAAATTAAAAAATATATTAATTTGAATGAACCTTAAACAAATAAAAGGTAAAGCAACACGAGTAGGCATTCCAAGATAAAAATAGTATGGCATTCCACTTTCCTCCAATTTGGGAATGTGTGGTCAACATCCCACCATGAGTTCAATATATATAATAATTGAGTAGAATCTTGGTCCCATTCCTTGTACAAATGGAGGACAACATTGTTATCAAAATTCATGAACCATATTTGGTTTCCACCAGAAACACAGGGACTCCTTCAAAAGCATTATTTTTCACCATCTTTTTTCTTCTTTTTTTTTTACTGTGTCTTTATACTTTATTCCGTCTTTTAAGATTCAAGAAATTGTTTATATATATAAGGAGAAAAAGAAAGACTATTTCCCACAACCAATCAAGAAAAGGGCAACCAATCAAGAAAGACTTTAGTCCATTTGCTGTTCAATTCAATCAATCAAGAAAAAAGCAATTTTTGCTTTCTGGAATTTTCTCTCTGGTTTCTTGCCCTTTTCTTGATACTGAAGAATAGGAATTTCGCCTTTACTTTCTTCATCTCAAACTAGAACAAGGGGACGAAGGCAACCAAATTTTGATTAAGGATTTCCCAACTTCTCCCGGGTAATTATTCTTGTTTCTTTTTCTTTTTCTTTTTTTTTTTTCTCATCAAAGTCTAGCTAGATCTTCATATGTTTCTGTCTAGTTCATAATTTTTTTTTTTTAATTTCTTTTAGTTGCTGGAAAGGTTAATAAAGAGTTTTGTTTGGTAAGAAGAAAGATATATATGGCTGAAGCTGTTGTCTCCCTAGCCGTAGAAGCAATTGGTGGTATGTTGATTGCTGAATCTGACTTCTTATCTGGGGTGAAAGATGAAGTTAGAGATATGAAAGCAGAGCTGGAGACGATGCAGTGTTACCTAAGGGATGCAGAGAAGAGACAATATGAGAGTGAGAGCATTCGCAATTTGTTAAAAAATATCAGGAAGCTTAGTTATAGAATTGAGAATGTGCTCGAAACATATGTGATTAAAGTTGAGTTTAGAAGAAAATCAGGTAAGGGAATAAAAGAGAAATTCAAAAGGTGTGCTTGCTTGTTGAATGAGGGGGTGAATATTCATGGGGTTGGAGTAGAAATAAGGGACATAAGGAAGGAAATTACAGGTCTCACAAGAAGAATGGAAGGTTATGGAATAACAAAACTAATTGCGGAAACGGGAGAAAGCTCCAATGCTGCTGCAACCAGAAATTTGCTTAGGCAAACTTTTGCTGATGATTTTGAGGAACATTTCATTGGGATGGAGAAGGATCTTCTTAAATTAGTATCACTTATGACTATTAACACAGATCAAGGAAGAATCATCATCTCCATGTTAGGGATGGGAGGTTCTGGTAAGACTACTCTTGCTAAGAAAGTTTTCAAGCATTGGGATGTTCGAAAACATTTTGAATCCTTTGCTTGGGTTACCGTTTCCCAAAATTTCAATGCAGATCATCTCTTGAAAGAAATTCTAAGGCAACTTAGAGAAGACAAGAATGATGATATAAACAAAATGGAATACCCTGAATTGGTTCGAGAGCTTTATAAAGCTCAAGGAGACAAAAGATGTCTAGTTGTCCTCGATGACATTTGGAGAAAGGAGCACTTGGAAATTCTCAAACGTGCATTCCCCGCTACAAGCAAATTGCTGGTTACAACTCGTATTGAAGAAGTTGCTCGAATAGGAAGTTTTGTCCACGAACAAAACCTTTTCAATGAAGATGAGGCCTGGCAACTACTCAGGAGAAAGGCATTCTCCGGTGCAAGTTCTACTCGTGGTATGTGATCTAAATATCTTTGTAGCTAAGCATGAAAAAACCATATAAAATTAATTATATAAGTTTCATATTTCAATATTAATATATTAAAAATGGCTAGTTAAAATATGTTACGATGTGAAGTCAAATTTCTGATAATATAAAGAAACTATTTGTATTTTTTGACAGAGCATGAAGAAGAGTACAAATATATAGGAGACCAGATTATTAAAAAATGTGGACGCCTACCACTAGCAATCTCAGTGATAGGTGGAATTTTGCGCCAGAAAGAAACATTGGAGGAATGGGAGAAGGTGAATGAAGGGATTCTTATAAAAGGGATAGAGGAGGACAACCAATTGATGGATATCTTAAGTTTAAGCTACGAAGATCTACCATATCACTTGAGACCATGTTTTCTCTATATGGGTCTCTATAAAGAAGATGAGGACATATATGCAAAAGAATTGTATTGGATATGGATAGCTGAAGGCATGGTTTTGTCAAAGCATCAAAGAGGGGATGAAACATTAAGGGATGTTGCAGAAAGGTATATGAAACAATTGGAAAGCAGATGTCTTGTCCAAGTGAATTTGTTTGAGTCATCATCTGCCAACATGTTGTGTGGTCTTCATGATCTCATTCGAGATTTATGCCTGAAGAAATGTGAAGAAGAGGAGTTTCTAAAGGTGATGCAATTTTCTGGTGCTGGAAAACAAATATCTACTTTGAATTCTCCAACTGGGGATAATGCTGGTTATAGATTAGTTTGTCAAGGTAAGGCTGATGATAATGTGTATAACAATATTCTTCAAGAAGCCAACGAAGGCTCAAGAGCGTATTACTTAAGGGACGATTTTTCTTTTGAGGTTGTGGCTGTTGTTGGGGTATTGAAGAGTTTGAGAAACTTGAGATTCCTTAGAGTGCTCACTTTTCAAGGAAAGAAATTTCCAGAGCAGAAATTGCTCAACAAAGTTATAGAAGACCTAATCCACTTGAGATTTCTTTGTTTTGAGTTTTGTGAATTGGATGAGGTGCCATCATCATTAGCTAAGTTACCTTACTTGCAGACTTTTAAGTTAATTTCTTTAAGGGAGAATGATACTAAGATACCATGTTATGCGTTTTGGAAACTGAAAACATTAATGCACCTACATTTGGGTTGGGTATGTTGTTGTCCTAGTGATCGAAAATTGAGATTGGGCTGCTTAACCACTTTAGTGTCTTTGGCCATTGCTCTAGACTACCTACAAGTGAAAGATCTCCAGGAACTAACTAATTTGCGGGATTTTGAATCAGTTGTTAAAGATAATGAGAACCTTTCTATTATCATTAGTTGTATTGATGGAAATGGAAAGAAATGGTGTAAAATAGAGAGGGTAAGACTTGAAATTGCTGGTGATTGTGATTTTCGGTGTGCAGATGGTGGTGCCCTATTAGAAAAGCTTTTCACTTGTCGTGCACTCCAATACCTGAGTATAGACTCAGTTCCCATAGATGAATTACCTTATAAATTTGAATCATCTGGTTTGAACGATTTTTTTTTGAGTAATTGTCATATTAAGAAAGATCCAATGCCAATGCTTGAGAAGCTTCCGAAACTAAATTCCCTTGGCTTAGACCGAAGTTTTGTGGGGTTGGAAGAATTGACTTGCAGCTCAACAGGGTTTTCAAATCTTAAATTCCTTGTTCTCTGCAATTTGGAATCTCTAAAAAAGTGGGGAATTGATGAAGGAGGCATGCCTAATCTTTCTAAAGTTATTATCGAGAATTGTTGCCAACTACAAATGATTCCAGATGGAATGAAATCCCTGAGACTGCTAAGGGTGCTGTTGACCATTGAAATGCCTGTAGAATTCAACAATAGAATACATAATGAAGAAGGTGCTGATTTTCACAAAGTCCGACATGTGCCTAAAATAGTAATTGGGGATGAAGTTGAATCGAGTAGAGGTACAAATCTCCGCACTTTAAGTATATATAATGTTCATTTCTTGATATTTATGTGTCATTACTTTATTTAATTATATCTCAAATTCGTATGGCAGGGGATGAAGAAGACTAATATTGATTGATTTGGACTATGATTATGTATTATTAAAAGACAGTTTGTTTATTTTGATTATTTATTGTGGACCATATACAATTAATTTTCATTTTTAGCCAAACAGTATTTCTCTTCATTTTTATACTATTCTTTCATTTCTCTACCTCTTTCTGCCATTCTGTACAATGCCTGTGGTTCTGCCCTTCTCAACTGCTTATGATGTTTGGTTGACTCAATCTCTGTTTGAGAAAAAAAAAGGTCAAAATATTTAATAATAAAAATACTTACAAGAAAAAATTAAATTAAGGTTTTCTGTACAAGACTGGTCTATGTATTTATGCAAATTTGAATTGGGATGCCAGCTTGTTTAACTGATTGAAGGATGTTTCTTCAAAGCATTAACTCTTTGTGCATTTTGAGTTTCTTTAGTTTTGGTGGTCAGTCTGTCTTTAGTTCCGTTCACTTGATTACTCAAAGTACTTGTGATACTTGTATGTGTGTTTTTATGAATATTTGATTACTCTTTGTACATGATTTTTTTTGGGAAAAGATTTATATTTTAGCTTGTTTGCTGGGTTTTGCTAGGTTTCTTTTAGAAGAGCTTCTTTCAATTATTTTTACTTTTTCTCCAGTGCTAAAATTTGTGGGAGAAAGAGTTGAAGCAGAATAAATTTCCAGATCTTTTTATTTCTTTTCTTATAATTCAAATTGATTGCATCTTTTATTGATTATGCTAGTTTTTAGTTGGGATTGCTGAGTCGTTTTTATATACATCGATGTTCATGTCATTCATAATCTCATTGTCCTTTATTTCAGATTGATAAATTTCAACTACCGTTCTTTTCTTTTCTTTTCTTTGATTAATCAAGTGGAAAATTATTTATGAATTTCAAATATATAATTCAAATTGATTACATCTTTTATTGAGTATGCTAGTTTTTAGTTGGGATTACTGAGTTGTTCTTATATACATCGATGTTCATGTCATTCACAATCTCATTGTCCTTTATTTCAGATTGATAAATTTCAACTACCCTTCTTTTCTTTTCTTTGATTAATCAAGTAGAAAATTATTTATGAATTTCAAATATATAAATACCAAGACCTAGTCGTAATGTTATTTTCAGGCTTGCAATTCCTAGCCGAGCAAGTTGGAGTTCCATTTCCATCCTAAAGATCCGTATTCGCATCCTGCCTTTGGAGAACTTCAGGCTTGCAATAAGTTTTTGTTGAGAATAACAAGGAGTAGAGTAAAGAATGCACAAGATACTGAACTAAACAACGTGTAGGAAAGTCCTGTTGCAATAGAGCAACAGGGTGTGTCGAGAATTAAGTGACACTGTGCAAGTGGTCAGTGAGCCTGAAAAACAGTTCGTTGCTGATCCAACACCAGCTGAAAACAAGGTCCCTGGTGAAAAAGAATGTCTTTCTGCTGATATTGTTGCCCATGTACCTGAATCTTATCATTTTAATGGTAGAAAATGATGCTTCTTATTCTTGTGACATCTTCGGTTCTTTTGAATTTTCTTACACTAAAATCTTCCCCAGGCTCTAAGTCTGCAAATTATTTTATTTTATTTTTCCAGTTTTTGTTTCAATCTCTTTTTTTGGTTCACTCTCTGTGTTTTGTAGGAATGGTAGATTACCAACATGTCCTTGCAGTTCATGCAGATGTTGCCTGGCGAAAGAAGAGAAATTGGGCTGAATTTGGTTAGACTTTCCTTACGTTTTAAAGGTTTAACAGTGTAATAATGAGGATATATGAATTTATCTTAATTTCTTGTTTAATGCTCCCCTTTCAGAGAAGGGTGGTCTTATGGATGTTGATCAAGACGATTAGATGATTCTATTACCACCACTATTTTTCTCCCAAGGATTTTCCAGAAAAATTGGTGTGAGTGTTGCCGTCTTTTATGCTTTCACAAGTTTATGTCTAAGGGTCAATTTGTCTATGTTATACATGTCAACATATCACATTGAGTAAACTTATTGTGAAATAACAAAAATGAAAAATATTGTTACTAAGAAGTACCTTCACTTTATAGCCAACAGTTATCACATAATCTGGTGAATTAATCAGATAGATATCCACTATTCTTCAAGTAGCTATTGTTCTAAAGAAAGGTTGTATGTTGTTGGTTCCATGTTTTAGCCTAGATGATCAAAAGGAATTGAAGTAACTAGTGAGGCAAAACTAAGACTCAAATATATGCTCAGGCTCAGATATTGTACAAAAGGTATATTAGCTAGAAGTGAAAAGTGAAAGTTCCTTTTCTTCCTAATGACTGACACTGATGTTTCCTTTAAAGTTATGATTTCTTCTTAGATACATGTTTTGGAATTTGATAGATAGCATTTTTAGCTACAAATATATCCACCCAGGTTAACATGCATTTCCAACATGCCACCCACCTTGACAAAATTATACCATATGCTCAGTTTTTTCTCAATTAACCAAAAACGTGAAAATAATTTCATGCTAAATATCTGAAAACTGATACACTTGGATGTAATTTCTTCTCTTTTCGTTTGAACCATTGGTTTCAAGTTATTTTCAATTCATAATCAAATTTTACAGCTTTTCACTTTAGCACTATTACCTACAGGTTGAAACCACAAATGCTAGTATCTTGAAAAGGAACCAGAAGAAAGTTGCCCAGTTCCGTTGGGAGTTACTTTCATTTGTTCTGTTATTTTATTCCTTGTATTTTATTATGCTATTCCAGACTAAAGAAGAAAGGGTATGTGTTCTCTTGCAACATAAACTTGGCTTTTCGATTCAGGGTATTATTTTCTCCTTGTCCTCTTGGTGCAGTTTTTTCCCTCAAATATACATAGGCATCTTTTCTGCCTATCTGTCATCAAGATATTTGATTTTTCTGACTTTCGTTAATTATTTTTTGCAGATTGGTATTGAACCAAGTCTTGCACTTGACTTTAACATCAAAGATATCCTGTTGTAGGTTTTAGCAATTTTCTTGTCTTCCTTGGATGGTTCTGTTCCAAGAGCCATTTTAACTTCTTTTTCTTATTTCATCATGATACACAAATGATTGCATACCTTGCATTTGTTGCAGTATTTTCTTTTCAATTTAGATCATACCTTTTTTGACATGAGGGGATACAAAATAGGTACTGCATTGGGGGAGGAGAAATGTTTTCTTCCTATGAACCTTAGTCCTATGAGAACAGGCAAACATCCCCTTTGAGCAGGATTATATTTTTACCATAGTATTTGATCATAACGGTTACGTTGCAAACTGATGCCAGGGAAGTTTGCAAAGGATTTAGAATACTTGTTTGCTTTGCTATGTTCATGATTGTTTGGGAATTTTTCAACCATGACGATAATTTCTTGAAGGACAAGGAAAAAAAAAAAAGAAAAAAAAAGGGGAATTTGATAGCATCTGATCACATTTGTACTAGATACTAGAATAGTTATTAGGGCCTCAAATGCCTAGAATAGTGTTTGTTAAATAAAAGAGAATAATAATCTGTTGATTGTTTTTGACAACTAGAGTACATATATATATATATATATATATATAGAGAGAGAGAGAGAAAGGCTAGAGAAAGCAACGTGAGCAACGACGTCGTTTTCGATGAGGGGAATTCGGACAAGAAGTTCAGATCGGACAACGTTGTTTCCAGACAGTTGCTTCCCTATTCAAAGCTTCGCCATTCCCTTTTCTCTCCATTGTCGAGGATTTCATTCTTCGCCATTCCACTGTCGAGGATTTCATTCTTCACCATTCCACTGTCGAGGATTTCATTCACCAGAAGAAACCCATGAAGCAGAGAGCAACTTTGAAAACGACTCCCGCAACGTTGACGGCAGTGGTTTTCTTCATGGTTGGCCGACGAATCTCGGTGTAACCCAGAAAAAAGGAATTTGACGCGGCTTTACCTGTTGAAGTTGACGGGTGTTCTAGGTTTTGAACCTTTGAGGAAAATCTGAAAGCCGCGACTGAATCTTCAACCTTGGGC
>JAOXNR010001329.1:0-10062 GCA_028571225.1 Parsonsia alboflavescens
TTAATTATTTGGGCTTGAATAAAAATTAATTAGTTATTTTATTTAGTCTTATAATTAATTTGGACTTAGGTCCATAAAATTAATTATTTTTTGGTTTGAATAAAATAATGAAGTGGATTTATTTTTATTAGTCTTATAATTAATTTGGACTTAGGTTCATGAAATTAATTATTTAATGGGTTAAGAATAAAAATAAATATTGGGCCTTAATTAAAAGGCCATAATAATTATGTTGGGTCCATGATCCAATGAATAATTATTTAATCTTTAATTAAATAAAAGGATTGTTCGGCTCTTTGCCTATAGAAAACTCATATTTCTAATTTAGTTATTTAATGGATTCTTTATTAATCCTGTAATAACTAGAAGAAAGATGATGATTCTGAAACCCTAAAAAATTAGAACAAACGTAATTTTTCTCTCTGCAGAAAAATTACAGAATATTTGTTTTTCCTTCCCTCCACTTACAAAATTCTATGGTCTTCTATTTTCCTTTCTGTTCATCCAAACAGATAGGGAATAGATTAGAAGATCTTTTGCATAGTAGATCAATACGTCCAGATTCATTTCGCAGGGCAGGATTTCCGCAAGATTTGTCATTCCAGGTATCGTTCTTGATCTCCAATGTGAGAATTTTTTTTAAAAATCTTGGGACTCCGGATTCATTTTCTTGTGGATTCGGGATCCGATTCCCTTCACAAACCTAGGCTTCCAAACACCAAAGAAAACAAAGAAAAAAAATCTAACAATGTACTTTCGAATACCCTTACCTTCGTCTTCTTGATTTCGGAAAACAAAAATCACCGACTTTACGACCGAACACAATAAAAAGCTGATTTTTTCCTTTCTTTCCGACAAGGGAATGGTTCTTTAAACAATTTTTTTAGCTATGGTTTGAAACTTCTGATGAAATGAATGATGTTAGTTGTGGTTTCTTCGATTCATTTTAAAGGTAGTTGGTTTCGATTGTTGTGTGTGTTGAAAGCAGAAGGATAAGATAGTAAATGGATATTAAAGGAAAATAAATGTTAAGTTTTGGATTTTTTTTAATTAAAAGTTAAAATGAAAAGTTAATTTTAGATATGAATAGTTATAAAATATTGTGAGGATGTGAGTAAATAAGAAATAGTTATTTCAACTTGAGTAAAAATGAAAACGTCCCAAAATTTGATTGTTAGGATTACGTGAAATATTTTGATTTTGGCGGTAGAATATGTTAGAAAGATCTGGTGGCATTTTGAGCGGGAATTAAAAGTTGAGTATAAGATTATAAAATTAGAAAAATAAGCGGGAAAAAAGGTTCCCTTTTCCTTTTGCCCCCAGAGACTTCTTCGTCTTCCTTTTTCCTTCAAACTCAATCTCCTCCCATGCCGGACAAGCGCTCAACTCGGTCACCATCGCTCGACGATCTTCCAAGAAGCGTTCTCATCCACATTAGATTCCTCCCTCAGATTTGCGCCGTTAGAGGCAGTCTCATCTCTTCAAAATGGCGAAACCTTTGGCATTTTCATGCCCTGTCTCAAATTGAAAGTTACTCACTTTCCTGGTTGCGATGAGGAGGACGACAAACTGCTCCTCTATTTTGCCAACTATTTTAATCTTACTCTGCTTCACCTCTCCGGTGATATTCCTCTCGAAAAGTTCACTGTTCTTTTTGACTATATTGACTCCAATCACCGGTACCAATCTCTTGTTCGCTCGTGGATTCGCTATGCCCTCAATTGTAATGTAGTTCGTCTCAAACTGGATTCCGCTTACAGTTTTGCCTCTAGCCTTGACCATAATTGGCCTTATTTCAGTGATGATGTAAGCCGGTACTTTGATTTTCATTTCCTGGATCTCAAGAGTAGTTGTGTTAGGGTTTTCACTTTGCGCAGCATCAGGTTAAATTTCCCCTTAAATAACTCTACTTCTTTTGAGTCTCTTCAGTCAATGGCTCTAAGGGATGTTATTGTACCAGATGAAATTCTAACTGATATAATTTCCAAGTGTGTCAATCTTGAGAAGCTTTTTCTTTCTAACTTTCGAGGTGTTAGGAAATTCAGAATTCTGTCAGATGCACTTAAGCAGTTAGAGTTGAGCGTGTACTTACCTGCTTCAGAAGAAGTCTGGGAATCGTCTGTTGAGATATGTGCACCTAATTTGCGTTCAATAAAGTTGGT
Organism: Parsonsia alboflavescens; assembly: GCA_028571225.1. Lineage (NCBI taxonomy): Eukaryota > Viridiplantae > Streptophyta > Magnoliopsida > Gentianales > Apocynaceae > Parsonsia > Parsonsia alboflavescens. The sequence continues at coordinate 2,163 of JAOXNR010001329.1, forward strand.
TGAGTTTTATTTGGGAAATATATTCTGTCAGACTTTGCTGTGGCTCAATTGTTTCTTTTTGAGCCTTTTGGTAGAGTCAGATTATGCCTGAGTCCTCTTCTCTAGGGATATAATTTACTTATTACTTAATATGTGTGGTAAATTAGAAGGATGTACCAAATATCATCTATTATTCATTTGGTTTAAAATTAAATATTTTATTTTAAATTATTTTCATTTTAATAAAAAATTTAAAAGCAAATGATAAATTTAACAATTTATTTTTATTATTTTGTATTATATGATTGTTTTTTGTGGTTAAAATTATTTTTTGATTTATTTTATAGTATAAAATATCGTGCGAAGGCATTATTCATTAATTGTATTTAGCTTATTATGCCAAAATCTTTTCCATTTCATTAATTGTATTTAGCTTATTAATCTTTTCCATTTCATTGTCTTCCTAAAACCCTTCCGCCAAAATCTGCATTTCTGCAGCTGCATAAATCAATTAATGAAGCTTCGGGTACCAACTGCTATAGATGATCTTCCTGAGGAAATCATCTTACATATCGTGTCTTTTCTCCCAATTTTCGAAGCCTTAAGAACCAGCGCATTCTCTCGCAAATGGCGGAATAGTTGGCATTAAGTTCTAGTAGTCGATTTTAACTTCGAAGATTTCCAGTTGCGCTTTCAAGACAAGCATTTTGCCGAACTCCGCCAGTTATTTGCCGAGTTCGTTACCCAGACACTCTTTCTCCGCCATCCCCTTCGTTGTCCTCTTCGCAAATTCAAGTTGACATTTCCTTATGCTGACTACGGCACACATTTAACTCATGTGGATTCTTGGATTCAATTCTAATGCTGTTGAAGTAGACATTAGTTTTTATTATGAAGAACATGATGAAGAAAGTTATGGTGGCTTCGTACCTTGGGATTTAATTTTTTCTGACCTTGTCAATAGCTCAGTTCAGGTTTTAAAGCTTGGTGGCTGTGATTTAACCTTGCCTGGTAGAGCTTCCGTGAACATTACATCTATAAAGTCAATAACTTTAAATAGATTTCATATAAATCCCGAGAAAGTGAGCAGTATGGTTCATTTATGCGTAAACCTAGAATATCTGTCTATTTGCTGTGATACGGGTTCCTCTTTCGAAAATATGAAAATGGTGTCGCCAAAGCTGAAGGAGTTGATCTTATCTTCCTATGAGAGTGAAATAGCCGCAGAGGATTCTGTAGAAATTTGTGCACCCAGTTTGGTTTCAGTAACCTTTGACTACTTTTTCGTGGGGAAGTATATATTGCCAGATACATCCTCTTTAGTTTCAGCTCATCTGGAGATTTATCCCGGAGGTTATTTTGAGTTTGCTTGCTGGAGTAACCTGGTGATTGCACTTACTGGCATCAAGAGTCTATCAACTTCAAATATGTGGGTTTGGTTTGAGGTATATGAACAATTTTTCCACCTGTTCATTGGTTTTGAATGAAACATTCAAGATTGCTTTGTTTGATTTGATACAAAATTTCATTACTTCTGGAGTTTTTTCAGATTAAGTTACTGTCTGAAGTGAAAAATTGAAAAGCATATGACATAGGGGTGTCCCTTAAGTATCCTATCTCTCACTTTGAGCTCCTTTCTACAATTTTGTGGCACTTTTTCAACACTACCCATTAATATAGCATGAATAATTAAATATCCCATGAATTGCATAGGAGGAATGCCACTTTAACCTAATTTAGTAATCCTCAAACTAAGTTGTCCAATCCTTTTGTCCTATTGTACACCACGCCCTTCATTTGTAGATAAATGCTTCTTTTTTTTAGTCATGGCATTTTCAGTATAATGAAATTAAAGTGTCTTCAATAATAGAAGATTTAAAAGTGTCACATAACACTTCTACTTCTAGTCTTCATCGGAACTTCCAGGTAAAGATTATGATTCATCTTTTAACTTTATTATATTGAAATAGTATGCTAAGCCATAGCTGATTGCACCTTTCCCTTTGCCTTTTCCTTGACTTCTCTGCTTTACTGGTAATAAGAGAATCTTCATGTTCGTTGTGAAATCTGTTTGGATATCTTTGTGAGCCCTTTGATAGCTTAACTATTCTACTATAAACTAGGCAAGTGTTTGATGAGGATGTTCTAAAATTTCTCAAATAGGGAATTCTTGCTACAAGGTTATTTGGAATTGCAAAGCTTATTTGCATTCGAATCATTATTATCATGAATTTGTGATTTCTCCTTTTGCCAACTTAAAAACCTGATGTATAACTTTTTTGTTAATTTCCAGTTTGAGGAAACAGAGGAGAACTCATTGCTTGGTAATGAAAGAGAGATGAAATGACAGTCACAGGTAGAAAGTCATGAGAAATTTCTAAATATAAGATTGCTTTTATGGGAGATACCTACATTTCTTCAATATAGTTCATATACATCTACGTGTGCATTAGTGTGGAGTGATGGGGAGAAAGGGCATTGTCTCCTTTACAATATTTGAATGCCCCGAGAAAATTTTTGTATTCAAGAGTTATCCATTTGAATCTAGTTCTGACCTCTTCACCAATCTCTTTCATACTATGAACGGGTATTGATAAACGAGTTGGTCTCTATCAACATATTGGGATTTCATAAAATAACCAATTACACGAACTTCAAATAACAAAATCTATTTTGTAAAACCAATGAATTAGTTTTCGCACATAAAACCATATCTTGGATAAAATTTTTTTTTCTAAACTCAGAGGTTGTCTGTCTTTAATTTTGAATAATTATCAGTTTAACCTAGTTAAGGTCAGTGTGTTTCATGTAGTTTGTCCTTCAATCTGTCAAGATCAAGTATTTGTTTTGAATCTTGTGCTGTAGTTTGTCCTTTTTTATTTGGATTGGGAAGTATTTGAAAATATTTTACCATTTTGGCAAATTTTTTTGTTTTTAATATTTCTATTTTGTCCTAGTTTTTCAAGAGAATGAACCTAAAATTCACTTATGGCCATGAATCCCCTCCACTCTACTCTATAACCAACCAAAAAAAATGTATTTCTTATTTACTTCCCATTTATATCTAACAAACAATGTGTAAATGCAATTACTCTCACTTGGGGAAGTAAAATGAACTCTTCCACCTTGCCCTTGCTAATCAGACAAAGCCTTTAAGTTTCAACCATTATATGGTGAGGGATGTTTCTCCAATTCAACTATTCTACTAAGTATCTGAGTGCAGAATCCAGTGACCAAGTTTTTTCCTTCGGTACTATTTCTGTTTAGCAAAATTTTCATCACTTGCTTCAACTGAGGGTTGGTGGATCCAGACAATGGAGTATGAAAACATAACAGGTGAAATTATATCTTGATAAGAAAAGGAAATCCATTTGACTTTGAAACCTGGAAAGTGCTAGGAACTTTCAGTCACACGTGTAAATCTTTTCTTCCATTTTCATACGTCAACTGAGATATTCAAAAGTGAAGATGGGCAATTGATTGTCAGTTGTATTTTACATTTAAAGCTAGCTTATTTTATGTGAGGTTTAGTTCCCTTTTCTTTTTCATTTTTTTGATTTATTTTGTTTTCACTTTCAGTGTCCCTCCTGTTTGAAGATATTGTGAATTAAGTGTGCATTTTTACCCTTTTAGAATTTGATCTTATTCTTGGGAGTGTGGTTAATACATTTGTTAAATGTGGAAGAAGAGAAACGAGTTTATAATCCTGCAAGTTATTGGATATCAAGGACACTTTACTTTAGTGAAGCTTTCGGAATATAATCTTTGCATGTCTTTCATGACTACTCTTGAGTTCTTGGAATTTCCATCTCATATTCATTTTGTTTATGTCCAAAGGTTCCAGTTGCAGTGGAAGTTTTCTCTGAAAATCTTGTATTCAACAAGCTCAGACGTTTAGAGCTGCCGACCGCATGTACAAAATATGATCTGCTTAGCTTAGAATTTCAAATAAGTCCAGGGCTTGAGTTTCTGGTTCTGAAGCAGTGTTATCCAATAGACAACAATTTGAGTTCCCAAAGCTAGCCTTATTTTGATAAGATTGATATTGAGTTCAGACATTTAGTTGAGGTTTATTTGCATCTTCTCCAGAAAACTTGTCCAAACAGTTCCCAAATTTAGCCTTAGGGAAGTGAAGATGAACGGTTATGGAGGCTGCGCAGGTACACTGTATGTTGTGGGCTTGTTGAAAAAGCATAAGGTGGTCTTGGGAAAGATTGTCGCGTTTCCACGATCATTCCCTTCTGAAGCATATTTCTTTATGCTCTGGTCAGCTGACTTTCGGTCTTCATGAATTCCTGTAGAACTTCTTTATCAACCACTTTTTTCTTTTTAATCAGAAAATGTATCTTGAATATCTTTAACACGTAAGCATGCACAAGCAACTGTCTTGTACTCAAAATTTCAGAGATCATCCCCAGGTGATGATGCCTAAAAGACAAAAATTTGCAGTTGTCTAATATATGTATATATTGTGGAATAAATTGGTCTAGACTAGGGGTGTAAACGAGTTGAACCAAGCTTGAATGTACTAAGTTTGAGTTCGATTCGTTTATATTTTATCAAGTTCTTATTCGGATTCTCAGGAGCCTAAAAAGTTAGGTTTGAACTTGGCTCGTAAAGAATAAAGAAGGTTCGGCATGGATTCAAGCTCGTCAAAAAAAATTCAAAAAGCAAGTTAAAAGTTTTTTTAAACTCGACTTGTTTAAGTTCGTTTTTGATTAGGTCGTTTAAACTTTTTTGAAAAAAACTATTTAACTTAAATTTTATAATAATAATGTTTAAAATTTAAAATGGAATTATACAATACATTCAAACTAATCAAATAAAATTATACAATACATTCAATAAATAAGGTACTAGGATTAAAAAATCCATATTGTTTATGTCATCCCAGTTCAAATGCTAACTGAAGAGATTTCATTTTTTTATACATATATGTCATCACTTCGGATAATGCTGTGTTAAAGGCTCCATTTATTGACATTTTGAGCTTCATCTTTCCACCAATCTGGAAATAGTAACCCTTGTCTGAAAAGAATACATTAGAAGTATTCTGAGTAATATCTGTCAAGGTTAAAAACTTAAAATGGTCAGATCAATGGTCTTTCCCAACAACAAGCTTAACCAAAAAACCCCAAACATGCCAAAGCGCAGAATAAAATCCATAACTAGCTCGAAGCTTATGAACATTTTCTGAATTTCCCCATACATCAATATTTTGAAGAAAGTTCATTGAATATTGATTTGCGAATAAAAAGTGACCAAGACTACAGATAAGATTTTATACAAAAGGTGGTTAAGAGAATTAGAATGTCTTTGGCATGACACAAATTGAGGATTTCAAAGCATATTGAACTGAGATTTTAGTTAAAAAATAATGACTCAAGCCCCAATTTATACTTGGAAAATTGATAAGAAGTAAAGCTCACATCAACAGACACTGCTTGAATTACCTTCAAAAGGGTGATGAAGACCTTCAAAATTTTGCTGTTCCAAAAATAAAAAGGATATGAGAGATTCAACTATCAATAAAATTGACAGACCTAGATATGTTCTACTTTTTTAATCAAGCGCTTTACATCAGCAGTTCTAATGTTCATTTTTTAACATATGGAACATATTGTTAAACTAATGGAGGCAGAACTAGGGATCCTATGAATCATGGATAAAGAACCACAAAATTACAGTTAGGAAACTCTCTTGCATGTCACTTCCTTCATCTCGACCAAAGAAGAACCTAATCTACGCAAATCAGTAACTACAGAAAAGTTCAGATCCAAAAAGGAAAAAAATACAAGAGATTGCTGAAATAAGGGAAAAACATAGAAAAGTCACAATAAAATGTTTCTAATTCTATGTTCAAAAATAGCAACTGTACTTGATTGCAAACTCTTTTATATGCAAAGGAAAAAGAGAAAATGCACATTACCGATTATACATGAATTCCAAAAAATGGAATTTTATGAACTAGTGAGGAAACAAAAATGTAAATATAGAAACATACATACACAGAATTGAGAATATTTTTCCTTAAGAGTTGTAATTAAGGAAAGAAGATCCCTTTCCCATTGAAGAAGTAGAAAAACATTAAAAAAATCAATCATCCCTACCAAAAAAAGATTGAAAAATTTGAAGGTATCTGTAAAAGAACTCAAGAAAACTACAATGGTGGTGGATAATTCAAAGAACATTAAACAAGAATGAAGCTTTGAAGTTTAGAAAGTAATACTCACAAATTACTTTGAAGAATGTAGAGACACAGAATATTACGTTAAGAAATGGCACATGTTCTAATATTCCTCAGCTCCAAAGGAAGTAGCCAAAGCTTTAAGAGAGAGAAAGAGGATGTGATGTAAACAAGTGAGAAAATGCTTAAATGCAGTACAGAAAATGCTTAGCAAAATATGTACCTCTACTGCTATAAAGTCGATGATGGGTTGGGTTCCGACGGCGGTGGTGACGAGATGATAGGTTCGGTTTCTACGGCGGTGGCAGCAAGATGATGGGTTGGGGTAGTTGAAGATAGATTTAAGGTTGGGGTAGGAGAAGCAGTTGGTAGGAAGGAAGAAGAAGAGAAGAAGAGGGAAGGAAAGGATGCGGCGCTGCTGGATTGAAGAAGAAGGAAAGGAAAGGAGGTGGAGCTGGACTGAAGAAGATGGAAGGAAAGGATGCTGCGCTACGCTAGGAAGGATGCAAAGGAGGAAACAAAGAGAAGTTTAGGGTTTTTTTGGGAGAGAAAGGAGGGAACCAGGAGAAATTTAGGGTAAAAAAAATTTTAAATAAAATATATTTAAATAAAAATTTATATAATAAATATGTTATATTATATAATACAGAAATGTTATGAAAAGTAACTGTTGGAGTGCAAATGGAGCGCAACTATCAAAACGACGTCGTTTGGGCAGTGAAATAAGTAGGTTTGAAGGATACATGCATTCAAAACGACGTCGTTTTGACGGTTGCGATTTATTTGCTTTCCATCAGTTGCTTTTCATAGCAATTCTGTTATATAATATATACAAAAAATTATTATATATATATATATATATATATTTATATTAAAAGCTCTTTTAGACTCGCGAGTCTAAATGAACGAATATATGAGGAATCGACTCGACTCCTTTAATTAGAGAGCCAAGCCCGAGCCTGTTTCAGACGAGTCGAATTCGAGTTTTCACTGAGTCGAGCCCAAATCGTTTCTGAATTGTCTCGTTTCATTTACACTCCTAGTCTAGACTTGAAGGAAACTAAAATTTGGCTTCTTAGTAGTCTAAGAAAAGCCAGGCATAGTGGCAAAATTAAGGAAGACTGACAAAGAAGAAAGTGAAAGAAACAGACATAACACGAAACAACTCCTGGATGAAAATATCAAACAACAATGGCTAAATCAATCTCCAGAAGTAGTAATTCTATCCATAATCTTGGCAACCACATCTTTGGACTCCTTGAGCAACTTGATGCTTCTGTTCAACCTCAAACGTTTGTCAGCAACAGCAGGAGATTCGTCCATCATCCTTTCCAGACTAGCACCACAGGTTTCATCAAATAACTCATTTGTTATCTCTGCTTCTATTTCATTATTTATGAGATTCTGAATGCTAAACATTATATGCAGAGCCATGGAATCCACCAATCTTCTCAAGACAATTTTCCAGTACGCAGTCATTCTCATCTTCAAGTCAAATGCTTGCTGCACTACCTCTTTGTGCTTCCGGAGATGGCCAACGTGAATTTGTCCAAATCCATCAATCATTATTTGAGGGTTGGGATGATAATCACTCATAATTTTCATTAACTCTCCTTGTTTTGCCATCAGCTGATTCCAGGTTGATATGTATTCTGGCTGGCAAGTGTAATCTATTTGTTTCTCCATTTTGATGATATCCTTGGACCAATCAATTGAGTGCTGCTCTTTCTTGGC
>JAOXNR010001330.1:0-10061 GCA_028571225.1 Parsonsia alboflavescens
ATGTAAATTCTACAAGTTTATGATCTAATTTTATAGGACCCCAAAGAATTTACTTAAACTTCCAATTTTGAAAACCTTGAACAAGACTCCACAAAAAGCTTAATCCTTCCTGGGAGGGACCATACATACTTGATAAAGATAATAGAAATGGCAGTTATCGGCTAAAAGATATGGATGGCCAACATGTCGCTCGTTCTCAGAATGCACAAAGTCTAAGAAAGTTTTGTCCTTGATGTACTTCTTTTTCTTTTTACCTTGCTTTAGTGTGTTTTTATTCAGTATATTACAATCAATAAAGTGTTTCATATTCATTATAAACTTAGTCAAGGTATATTATTACATTCTATAAATGTGAAAAGATATAATACAACCACAGCCAATTTTCAAAGGCTTTTACATTGAAACTTGACAAGGTTTTTGGCCGATACATAAAAATGCTTCTATGATGATACCTTCAAAAGGTTCTTACACTGATATGTCAAAAGATTTCTAAGGTAACACATAAAAAAACACCTTTATGATGAGACAAGTTAAAAGACTATATAAAAATTCAAGGGCTTTCAAATAGATACTTCAAAAACGACAAGTATTCTGATGTTTCATTACAAAACAAATCAAAAGGCCTAAAGAGGCCGGTGTCATGGATATTATTACATTTGACCAATCTAACTACCTCCATACAATACATCAATTAAAAGGGACAAATAGGGATAAATAGGGAAGGTTAAGCTTGTTTATGCCTATTTGCAGATGACTCCCCAGCTTTTGAGATCACAGACTCCTTTGATATGGTTGCAGAGGCTTGATTTACCTCTGAACGACCAACAACACCCTCCATACTCAGAGTGACTTCTACATTTTCAACACCATGAGCGGTAGCAGCCACCTCATCATCGATACCCTCCAAATTGTCATCCCCTTCTCCCTTTCAGAATCTTCAATGAAAGTACCAAACCATGTAATTCTTCTATCCCCTCTTCCCCCCTCAAAATCAGGTCCCAGTGATGGAAACCTCTTACCAGCCTCTCGAAGTGAAAAGTCATCTTCCCACAAATACTTTGGTTCCACAAGCGGCGTATCAATATACTCTTAAATCTTTTCGGGGCAGACGAAATCTGGATTTCGTGCATGGACATCACTAGCACATGCTTGAAAAGCTGATATAAGGAAAGGCACTGCAAACCTCTGTTGCATGTTTTAGTTTGACTTTAAAAAAGCATCCAAGATAGTTTTTTCTACCTTGGGATTCAGAAATCCATGTCCGTATTCATAACGCTGAATAAGCCTTTCATTATCTTTTTGAAAAGCTTGATGAGAATTCTTTTCAACATTTAAAAGGGTATCTTTTTCCTTTAGAAGGACATTTTTCTCTTTCATCCTTGTTGATACCTCTTTATTAGTAGCATCCAAAATTTTAACTTTGGACAATAACTCAGCCACAATAGCAGTTGATTTACATAATTCTTGTTCAAGTAAAATCTTTTCTTCTCAGTTTCAGGGGCCTTTGCAGTGGCTAATTTAGCTTTTTCCATCTCTTCTTTCGCATGTTCAATAAGTTCCCTAAAGTTACTCAGAGCCTTTACACAAAAAAAATCAAGTTAAACTTTGCAAATACAATACGTTAACAAAAATTAAATAAAAGCATTTCATTTCAACACTAAAATACCTGAACACTATGATGCAAAGAATTATACATTACCGAAACCATTGATGACTCTTGCATTCTTAAAACTTCTCCAGGAGGAAAAGCATCAACAGCAAACTACGAACTTTTCTCCACTAAATCAACCTGCTCATTCACCTTTAATTCCCAAGGAGGAAAATATAGGTTGATTCATCAACAATTTCTTCAAGAATTTATTGTTCAACCACATTATAATTTATTTCAAGTTCCAGTGGCACCTCAACGAGATTTCTTTTTTCCAATTCAGAAGCTTTAACAAGTCTTCGTCTTGGAGGTTTTTGCTTAGACTCTCTCGATTGAACCACCAATTTCTTCCTAAAGGTTTTGTTAGCAGCATCTTTCATAGATGAACCAACAACCTCAACAATAATCTTACTTTTCCTAGATACTTCGAACTCACCTGATACTTCAATAGGATCTTTTTCTTTACCTATAACAAAATAAACACCCCGACAACCAGTTTCAAAAGCATAAAAAATATTTCTAGGTATTGTGGTTATTATCTGATTATAAGAGTCAAAAGAAGTATCGAAAACACTAAATTACTTATGTTTATGAGCTGCACGACTTTGATTCATCATCTTTATTAAACTCATCCCTGCAAAGTACAAAGCAAAAATATTAGCATCATTAACAAATGAAATACTATATACAGATACCAAAATAGGAAAAATTACAATATATACTCAATTTTCTCACACTGAGTAGTTTATCATCCACAATATCAGCTTGTTCCAGTATACGTTTTGGCCAGTTTTCCAAGATGGCCAAACTATGTTTAAAGGAATTTAATTGGTAAAAATCCTTTCCAACTTTAGTCTTATCTTTCGATGTACTCTGCCCAGGGGGTTCATTGTTCAACATTTTCCTTTCATTCCATCCCCTTTCAATTTGCATGCCCTTAAACTCGGGATTGTAGATAAAGAAGAATTCTTTTCTTCCATCCATGCACACTAGTGGGATAGGATACAATGTTACCTAACCCTGAACTCTAGATACTATTAAAAAAATCAATTTCCTGCGGCAATTTTGTATTTTGCAAAAGAATAAAACATTCTCACCACAATTCCAAACAACAATGTAGCCTAAGAGCTCTACAAAATAAAATGAAAGCAACTGTGGACCTAATTACATTCGGCACCAACTGACTCAAAGGTATTTAAAAAATTGACAGATATTCCTAAACAAAGGGTGCAGGGGAAACCATAATCCAGTTTTAAATTGCCAAACAAAATAGACAATAGCCTCTTCCGGGTGCATATATATCCTGTCATTTTCCTTAGGTTGCTTTAATTTGCAATATTCGGGAATATGTTATTCCCTCTAATTTCATCTAAATTTAAAATTTTTGCAAATTCCTTTCTGTATTGCCTGAATCCACCATTATCACCTTCATCAAAAGCCATTGTAGACATATCGATTGTATGCACATAGCTTTTTGTTTCGGCTTAGCATATAGCCCAGTCAATTTTGGATCTTCCTCATCCATATAGGGAAAATCATAATTTAAGCCCTTATATTCATACCTAATATAACTAGGTATTTCATTCACTAAACCTCTTTCCATTATTCAAATAACCTCATCCGAATCATCCTCAATCAAAACACACTTGCCCATATTTGTCATGGTCGATAATCTAGAAACAAGAAATCAAATACAAGAAACAAAAGGAATAGCCAAATACCTGCTGAATTAAAGCCATGATTAGGAGCAATTACGGAATCGTAATATTTCTTCAAAAACGCAATACAAAAGGGGGGAAATGTACAGATATCCGAAATCTGCAAAAATGCCAAAGAGATACTCAAGATCATAGTACGAACACAAAGCAGAGATAGAACACAAATAAAATTCAAGAAAGAACAAATTTTTCCTTTTTCTTTTTGACAAACTCTAGAGCATTCGGTCGCAGAAATGGAAAAATAGTCTGTAGAAAGGAAGTTAGGGAAAATGAAATGAAAAGTCAAGTGAAAAATATTAGTAAATATTTGAAATTTCACGAAGGTGCTTGAAGAAAATGATGATACACTTCCTTCTATGTAAACGCTCTACACATGCATTGATAAGCCGCCAAACATATTCACATACAAAGACACTCATAACACTTCCTTTGTTTTATTCATTTTAACACACTACACTCCCACACATCCCGCTCCGTACACATATAAATACCAAACCATAATGATATTTATATTTCTTTTTAACAAATTCAACTATTATAGATGTTAATTTTATTTATTTATTAAAGATACTTATAATATAAAAATATACTAATTCATTCTACGTGTTATTTATTTAATTTTTGAGGATGCTTATAGTATATAATTACATTAAAATTCCCTCTGTATTTATTTACTTATTTTTTTGGAGACACTTACTGTGTACACTACAATATTTAATAGAATAAGGATTTACAAATTGCAATAAAACAAGAAATCCTACGTTGGATTGAACAAAAACAGCTTAATTATCTTATTCACAATGAGGATGAACAGATATCTTCTCTTTTTTCTCTCTCTTCTTGGCTTCGCAACATCATACTTTCTCTCTCTATATCTGACTAAGCAGGATATTCCAGGTTCCTTGGAGAGCTTACTTGGTGATCTAATTGGAGTTCGACCCAACCCTGTTGTCAGAATTCCAGCTACATCAGATATTGTTATCAATCGTGAAAAAAGGTTGAGTATATGAGCAATGGAAATTCAGATTGGAAATAAATAACACTCTGGATTGGATAAAACTTTACAAATTTACTATTTTTTCGTATTCGTTAATATGTCTACATTTTTACTGAATCAGTTGGAAGAAATTTGGATATTAAGATGGTAAATTGTTGAAGCAAGCCGACTCCAGACATGCTGTGTTGTAGGAATCAGGTAATTACTTCCTGTCAGGTATGAAGTTATTTCATCGGCCCGAAACTTATGTAAGGAGTCCAGTGCATCATTCATTGTTTACTTTATCAGCAGCAGTTAATAGTATCATTAGTTCAACAGTACTTTTGGCATCCATGACTGACTGCCTCTTCTTCTTGCTGGCACTCACACTTCGAAGAATTACCTGCACATATGTTCCATTAATTCAGAATCAGTTGGTGATATGCACTCCATTAGGCTCCCCTCTGACATGCATATGAAAGCCTTCACCACCTGCAGTGAAACCATAGGAGAAATTAAAATGTTTTCGACTTTCTTTCTATAATACCTCAGTCCCACATCAAGAATATCAGTGTGATCGTGAGCCAGCGTGGATATCCATTTTGGTATAGTAAACTTAAGTAATTGGTCATAGGGTCTATCAGAATCAGACCGAAGGCATTAATATTTGATGTGAAAATACTAAAGAAAGAGAAGAGGTACCTTATGAATTGAGAGTCTCCTCTTGGGATCCCAGGATATGCATTTTTCTGCCAGGCGAACCATCCAATAGAGTTGATGCAGGTCGTGAGAGTCCTGCAGTGAAGGGTCTATCAGATCATGAAACCTCTTCCGTCTTAGAAGTGGTCTTGCCTGAAAGAAGATAAAAATGAATATTCTTCAGAGTCAGCAAAAGTTCAGCAGATTTTCTTAATAGTAATCGCTATTCTTAATTTGGAGCAATTACCCATCTCAAAAAGCTCTGCCCATCTGTGTCATCTATGGTTTTTCGACCCGTGATAAGTTCCAGAAGGACTACTCCAAAGGAATAAACATCTGCTTTACTTAAATCAATCCCAATTTCTTCACACTCTGGCGCCAAGTATTCAAAGGTCTTGAGTACCCTCGTGCCCGAGGATTGATTTGAGGCCTCATACTGATTTCTGGCTAGTCCTATGTTTGCCAGCTGAGCCACAAGAAGCATTTTCAGCAAAACCTAAACACAATTTAAAGCAATTTTGTTTATTCAATTAACTTACCAGAGGCTGATGATCATGTGTTAGGAGGATATTACTTGGCCTAACGTTTCCGTAGATCTTTAGACCATGCAAATGCTCTAATCCCTTAGCAGTGCCATATGCTATTCTCACTCTTCTTTCCCAAGTCAATTCAGTGCTTTTCTCTGAAAAATTTAACAGATTTTTACCTTTAGTTTTGAGAAAAAATATCCATGACAAACACTACTAAATATTCAGGTCAATAGTTGGTTTTTTACTTGATAAATGACAATTAAGAGAACTGTTGCAGATGTACTCATAGATTAGGTGCCTGCAAGACCCTTTCAAACAAGACCCCAACAGAATGGCCACATTGTCATGCCTAATCCTCCCCAGCTTCTGAACTATTGAGGAAAATTCCTTAGATTTCATGGCTGCAGAAGTGTGTTCTCTGATAGCAATCTTCTGCCCATCACAGAGCTGACCTTCATAAACCTTGCTGCCATTTGCAGATAATAAGTTCTGCTGTGAGAAGCTGCTTGTTGCAGACTGGAGATCTGACCAACTGAATTCCCTCGTATTTTCTGTCCCTGCCGGTCTTCTGTTCTGGCATAAGGAACACAGAGGACTCATTTCCTCTGGTTGATTCCCTGCGAATTCCAAAGAGAAAATGTGTTAGGCCCCATAAAAGAGATTAAAGAAATTGAGTTAGTTATTGATCAGTTACTACTGGGACAAATTCCTTGATTTGCATAACTGCTTTGCCCTCTTTCCTGGTCTATTATTTCCTGATCTTTGGTTGCCCTTTGCCCTCTTATATGCTTGATGCTATTATGGCTCATTCTTGATATTCCACATGATAAATTTTTCATGAAGTACTTCTGATCCTTTTTGAGTTGCCTGGAAACATATGATGTCTGTTAGAATCCCAGGAACGTGCAGGACTTCGAATTCTTGTATCACTGGAAATGGAGATGGTAAGAATGCATATCTACCAGTCAAGAATCACAGTTGTGGCCCCAAAATTCTTGGCTTGCTCTACAGCAACTTCTCTCAGTGACCCTCCTTCCACTGCCAGTTCAAGTTCTACCTATTGACATATATCGTAAAAGTAAACTAATCATTTTTTTGAGTCCATGAAACAATATTAATTCTCCTTCTTGCTGTTAAATTTTCTAGTTAGGCTTCTGATCCTCAGGATGAAATAACAATGCAAAAAAGAAGTGAAATATCAGCGACTGCATTATTAATGTACCTGTTTTTCTTCAGCAAGCTTGTAGATCTCTGCAATTTTTTCACTGTTTAAAATTTCTTTCCTCTTCTCTTCAATTTCTTTTTGCATGTCTTCTTGTTTCTTCCTATATGTAACACTGGATGAGTGCAATTTTTTTTTCCTTACTGGACAAGGAGGAGGAGAAAAAATTAAGGAAAAAAATAATTGAAAGATTAGGAAGAAGAACAAGAATAGAGAAGATGAATTGAGAAAAATCAGTGGCATATATAAATGATTTACAAAGAAGAATTAATGGGAATTCTTACTCATTTGCAGAACTCGGGAGAAAGCACTGGCGGTCTTGAATGCCTCAACTACTTGAAGAAGCTTGATTTTGTCACCGGAATTGAGTGAGAAACTTAGAAGGGCATATCTCAAGCCTTGTGTGCTGAGTTGACTTGATGCATCTTGGATTACCAGCAGCATTTGAGCTTGTGTAGGCATCACGGCTCTGTTTTATGCAACATCAAAATCACGACTCACTTTTCTTCCTCCAAAGTTGTTGATATTGAATGGATTGAAATTCCCTTGTAACTAGAATAAATTTGTTCTCTTTTGCATATGATACATAGTTTGTTGAAATGATAGAAAATATTATACTCCTTTTGTCCTAGTTACAAGTCATTTGCAGTGATTTTGTCAATACTAACGTAAATTTTTTTCCCTTTAATTTCCCTTTGGAGAAGGACATTAAGATAGAAAAATATTTTAAGAAGAGCGAGCATAGATAATATTAGAAAAAAATGAATAAAATATTCATTAAATTACCAATAATAAGGAAAAAATTTAAGTAAACTCAAACGATTTATAATTAGGTATGATGAGAGTACTAACTACATGACTACTTGGTATAAAAACTATCTTGCTTTGCATTGTCGCATATAGAGTTATTTAAAAACCTTGGAATTACGTTCTCTTGAGCGGCCCTTGTGGCTGGCCTCTCTGTATCAAGGGAACACGTAAATCAAAGGACGTTAACCAATTGGACAAAGACTAAGGAGGAGACACTGAACTCGTGCATTCAAACATGCTTGAAGCTGGGCATAGAATTTAAAACCATTGTTGCAGATAGACAAAATGCAAGAAGAGCAAAATATATATCTGAAAACCTTACCGAATGAAATGAAGAGAAGGCTTTGGCAAGTAGTAGTCGTGCAAGAGTTCGATTTTGGATTAGGAATGAATCAGTTATGGTTGCATGACTTATATAATAGCCCAGTATGGATATTTTTGTCATTTTTTTCTTCTTGTTAATCTCTATGCTTCTCACTTCGTCTTTCTCATAACTCTCCAAAATTCTGTTCAGCACTTGGGCGATCGTCACAAAGCCTAAAATTCATGAGAATATATTGGTTTTATACATTTACCTAGTTTGCTCTGTGGTTCCTATGTTAGTTTCTTTATCTACAGTTCTTAAACTGTCTTCTCCTTCACATTCATTCCTCTATCTTAGGAATGTGTAATAAAACCTGGAAAACCCCGAAAAATCTCCATTCAAGTCGAATAGAATTTATAGTTTTTCTCTTTCTTGAGACAAAAAAAAAAAAAAAATGGAATGATTGGTTTTGGATTAATTGTTTAATCTTGTCTTATTAATTTAGTCATCTAACCATTATATTTATTATAATAATAATCCTTTTCTTACATTTACCAATGTGCTATATTATTATTTAAAACATTACTTTGACAAGAACTAAGATAGGCCCAAATCAAACTATTAGGATTTCGTTTTCATAATCGGAATGCTTTGAACTAATTATTAAGTAGCTTAAGAAAGTCTCTCGTTCCTTCTTTTCTGGTCTTTTTTTAAAATATAATGCAGATCATGTTTCAGAAAAAACCCCTTAATTTTCTTCCAGAAACCTACACAAACAGACAAAAATAGTTGGATCCCTGCGGTTTTCATTCGATGAATATATAGACAAATTTGAATAAGGGCAAAAGGTTATGGATCAACATAGAAGAACAACAATTGTTGAAACAAAATCAGAAGTTAAAGTAAATAAAATCACTTTGGACAAAATATTTTCTAGATTGGAAAGAAAATAAGTCAACTACCCACTAATTAAGAATAGATTGCTCTCGAAATTTGATCATATTTAATGAGGGGGGTCTTAAAGGTTAAGGTAAAAATACATTAATTAAATTAAAACCAAAAAAAAAAAAAAGCCTTTTCTTAAAACATTGCAAATTGTGCATTGCAAAATACTCCTTAACACTTGCTTGCTGCGGCCTGGCCTATGTTTTGCCAAGGTTGAGTTGTTGCACGAGTATACCGTTATATGTATATGTTTAAGTTCTTTGCTTTCTTTTCTATAGTTGTGTTCTAAACATAGAGATCTGGGTTTGCATTTTGTTACAATTATATAAAAGTTTTCCATTGAAATTAAACCTTTGGAGGGTTCTTGATTTTCTTTTTATTTATTACTCTCTTTGTTCGTAATTGAATGTCTTAATTTGATTTGAATAAATTTTCAAAATATTAGTTAACTTAGTTTATTTTAAACATAAGAATATAAATTTCTCAACAAAATTTTAATTAATTTAGAAAGTGACATTCATTTCTAAACAACTTAAAATATAAATCAAGACATTCGATTCTGAACCGAGGAAGTATGATTCGAGTAGGTTGTTTAGAATGGTACTGTTTGATTGATCAAAACAAAAAAAGAAAAAAAAAATTGTTACATAAGGAAATTCAATGGCTCTCTTAAGCCTTCTTGTAATAGTTTCAAGCCATTAATAAAACAATTAATTAAGTAATTACATTGAGGAAACATTTAACAAGAAGAAGAAAGAAAATTGGGAACCTTGGACTAATATTGTGTCTAAACAAATCTATTGAGTCACATCACAAGTTATAAATATCTAATTAATGGAAAATGTTATTATGAGCATTGAATCTCATCTTATGGAGTCCTCTTATGTGTAATTCAAATGGAGTGGAACATGTGTTAATCAAATGAATACACACGACACGAGCATAGAATTGTTCATCAGTTCGATTTGATTGGTTTTAGATGATTTTTTGGACTAAACCGATTTAATCGGTTTAAAAAATTTACTAGGTAAATGTATAAACCAATATATTCTCAAATGTTTTAGGTAATTGTATAAAACCAATATATTCTCAAATGTGCAAATACACCCACAGGTTTCAGTTTGTTCGAACAAGAATAAGATGGACTGGATTTTTTTTGCCCTAGTTAGTATATAAAATTTTTTGTTTAGGGTCCAATAATGAAAAAAA
>JAOXNR010001331.1:0-10061 GCA_028571225.1 Parsonsia alboflavescens
GGAATCCATTTAATCTTCTGAATTTCATCTGTGCATGTTCTGAATAAGCATCTAAGACAAGTAGTACGGGTCAAAACAGGCCAAGTCGGGTCTAATAGGAACAGGGCAGGTCACAGGCTTATATTGAAAAACCCGTGACAGGTCACGGGGCAGGCAGGGTCTGGCTCCAGAAAAGGCAGGGCAGGTTTGGGTTTTCAAAAACTTGCCCTGACCTGCCCCATTGCCATCCCTACAGCCAATGCATGTTCAGCCGCCATGTCATGGCAAACCGCCTAGCAGAACGCAACTGAGCACTAGAGAAGCAATTCCGAAAGACCCGCCCCTAACGGAGAACAATAACAATAATCCAGGGTAGGACAATCACCAGGAGCAGCTAAGACCGACATGGTCTAGGCCATCCCAGTGATTCCGGTGAACCCTCCTCCTAAGCAAGAAAGGCCTGAACGGAGACACCCTGACCAAACCAACAATTCAAGTTTACCAAACCTCGATCGAGTTTACGTAAACTCCCGAGTTTGAAAACCTTGATCATAAATTATAACATATTTTTATCCATCAAATTAATCGAATTTCCAACGTAAACCTACAATACATAAAAATTTAAAACAACTTCAAAAATATAAATCCAATGAAATAAAAAATCCTGAAGAGGACCACTCCTCAAATTAAAGTCTTAAAATAGGACCAGATGAAAAATTTTTCATATCATCAATCATCACATCTATTCACAGCATATCCTCAATTCTGCAGGGTGCAACTTCTGATTTGTGAGGTTTGCAAGATTTGACACCCGTGAACCTGAGAACATGACATGAGTTTTAGAACAATTTGGGGGATCAATTGCCAATCTACAAATTAAGGAGAGACATTTGCAGGTTAATTGTGTATGCCATGTTTGAAATATAATAATGAAGCTAAATGATAATGGTGTTATAGATGTAGAAAGGGCAAAGAAAGGGAGTTCTGGCATGCCATTCTGAAATGTGGATTTCAAAGAATTCGGAAAATAAACACTCAAAAGGAAATATGTTAGGAAAAAGAACCTTTAAAAATTAAAATAAGGGAGCAGAAAAGGAACCTACATTATTTTAAGTTTCCACTTACTCAGATCATTCGACAACATAAGGGAGCAAAATACCTTGCTGAAGTTGATTGTCAGACTCCATTCATATTAAAATTTGGTTGAAGGAGATTCACTCATTACTTAATTAGGTCTAGTAATAGAAGAGAGACTGCATCTAGAAGATATTCATTTCTTTGGAATTTGACTGTAATGCTATATAAACACTAGTATCCCTGCCAAAAGTAAAATCCCGTAATATATTTCTTATAGGAAATGTAAACTAGATTCTTTGCTAAATCCTCTTATTACCTGAGTATTAACGAAGAAAATTCAAACTTGGACATGTTTAAAAATTAACGTTTCAAACAAATATGTTCCCCTACTTGTGTTGTAGGCTAAATGAAGCAAACAGAGGACCTTTCGGCATTGGTCATCCATCAAGTCAGCTCTTTAAGAAAATGAGATAGATGAAGCCTAAACCCCACCTCAGTGTGTTACTTGATAAACCATTAGCTCTTGAGACATGCTTAGAAAGGACGAAACAAGGACATCAAGTACAAAGAATTTAGCAAATTTAAATGTAGCTGATGGAGCTCAGAAGTAGCCTTCGGGTCACCCTGAACCGCAATGGCGTATGTGCTCACAACCTGAGAAGAAAAGGAAGTACGTCACCAAAGTGGGCTATCACCTATGGAAGAGCTCCGATGCCTAAGACAGTATTCTGAGAGAGTAATCTAGTGTAATTAATTCCCAAAACACTGTCCTTGTCCCTAGACTGATTATAATTTGATTATATATATTAAGATGAAGTAAGTTACCTCTTAGATTAGGGCTCTTCTATTACATGACAGTAGGTAATTAGGATTGATATCATATTATACCCCGTCAATTGCTCCTAGAATCGTGGAATTTCCCTCAATTTGGATATCTTGCCATTCACGTCTCTGGTCGAGAGCTACAAGCTCACTAACCAACTTTTAGACCAACTTTGCAACTTGCCTGTGGACGTCAAAGGTCTCAACTATCTCTTCAGGGTGGTCACGCCTAGTGATCGTATTCTCATGGGGGATATTAGGAGTCGTGCACAATTGGTCATGACATGGAAGATGTACGAGACGGATTAGAACTTATCAGGTTGAAGGTCATGGTCTCGTAAGACCTCTCCTGAGCTCATTTAGGAGGTCAGTGACCTGAGTGGTCGGTGGTAGCAAGTTGCTGCCCACCTTTCCTCGTTGACCTCATGAGTCTAACTCTCAAGTATTGCAGGTTGGGGCCTTGAACCCATTTGGGTTGACTTTGTCCGGGTTGTGTCTGTTTAAGTTGACTCATCCGAGTCATGCCCGTTTCTCGCATCATTACCCCCTTTTAGGCCCAATGAGCCTAAAAGTCGTGGCCCCTAAATTGCCATCTTTAAGTCGCAACCTCTGAAAGGTCACATCGTTTCACTCTAACGGCTAGTTTTTGGATTAGACGTGCCTTGTCTATTTTGGAAGTTACCTTGGTTCTCGACGTGCTGGCTCCTTTTCAACAACCCAAAGGACTCCTTATCTTATGTAAATTAGGAGTTTTTTGAAGATTTTACGATTTACCTAAACTCTTTCTCTTGCTTGTGAATTGTTTGCTCACAACATTTTCTGCTTTTTTCTTTAGTTTTCTTTTCTGTTTTCATGAAGCAAGTGACTCAGAGCCCAGAGCAACTCCCTTCCTAATTCTCGAAGGAATTTTTTAGCAAGTGAGTTCTTCTTTTCCTTTCATAGCTTTTCGGGAAACTTTTCATCTCTCGAGTCGAAAGATGTCTTCTACCTCTTCCGCGTCTAGCACCCCTTCTGACGCAGTCGGAAACAGAATCTGAAGATTCGTACTTGTTCAGAAACTTGCAAAACAAGAAATGAAAATGAAACCTGATCCAATTTTCCTTCTAATCAAACTTCAATGCAAGTAGTTAGAAGACGAATATTAAAATCAAGCAAAAACAAATTTTCGAAGTAGTCGAAAATCGCAAAGCCGAAAAGAAACAACTTTAATTCATCAAAAACTGTCGAAAAACAGCCAGCTGAAAACGAAATTTAAAGGCAAAACAAAACCTAGCCCTAATCGGAAATGAAAAGTAAAGAAATTGCAAAAAAAAACCCCGAAAAAAACAGTAAATTACGAAACTGTCACTAAAAACTATAAAATTACGACAATGCCATTGAAAATAGAAAATTGCCCAAAACACAATCGAAACCACTCCGGATGGCCGAAAAAAGCCTTGCACCACAGCATAGCAGTGACTTTGGTTCGTTGGGCAGTTCCGGGTCACCCAATCAGATTTGAGTTCAATCCGAGCTCGTTTCAGTCACCTCGGGAATCATGCCCAACATCAATTCGGTGTTTCAGACAGCTCCCGTCCTCTTCTTCAAACTTTCTGAATGCCGTGGAGCTGATTGTGGATTTGAAACTTGCCCCACATCTGAATCACCTTGATTAGCAACCAACTCTGCATCACCTTCTCTCCATTCTGGAGAGGTATAGCGTCCTCTTGTTGACTTGGGTTACGGGGTATTTTATAGTCCCCCAACTTTCGTGAAAGCTCCCCCAATCAAGAGTAAGTTCTATAGTCCTTTCGGAGTTAGAGGTCTTCTCCACCCTTCTTCCTTTAGGTCCCGTTGAAATTTTTGAAATTAGAGGGGAGAGGGGACTCGAAAAAGAGGATATTGTTGTTGTCGAGGGGAGCGACCACCCCTGCAGCCGGCATCCTGGACACAATCCTTTACGTCACCAGTCTCCAATGGGGATATTCTTTGGCCCTATCTGCACCCCCCTATTTCTGGACATCGATTATTTTTGGGGCTTTCCCATTGCTCAGCTTCTCCCAAATTCCATTCAGGTAGTAGTCACGTTTATAGCGACCTGCCATCTTTATTGAGTTCCAATTTCTATGTAGCTGTTTAGGAACTTCTTTAGAGTTGGTATCTCCTCAGCCATAAGAACTCCTCTAAAGGGTACTTGTAGTTTAATACTCGGTTTAAGCTGGTGAGTCCTTTCGAGTGCTCTAAAGGGGATTGGAAAAATCTTTTCTGTTTTGCTAGACTTCCCTATGATCTAGTCCGATCTGAGCCTTATCTGGACTGGAACATGAATCAAACTTTTTTCAATGAGCTCCCCTGACCTACCCAGTGAGTAGCTGAAGGATAGGGCCATTTTTATTAGCTTAGCTAATTTTGACAACGTTGGGGTTGGGTGTAGTTTTCCAGTCTGACTTGTCAATTTCCTTCGCCCTGCTAGACTAGGGAGTCCAGTAGATCGCTACCTCCCCCCTACTAGGAGAGCTATGGGGATTCCCCTTTCGTTTAGGGAGCTCTCTCTGTTTTTGACCTTCAATGAATTTGCTTCAATTCCCTTGTGTTCTAATAGTTTCTTTTTTTTTTCTTTTCTTTTTTTTTTTTGATAGCAATCATCACTACTTCCTGGCTTCTGAAGTCCACTCCTTCACGAGCTCCTGCTAGTGGAGTTTGGGGCACCGCTGGTGCCTCTTCTGCTATTGCTGCTGCCACAACTACCCCACTGCTACTGCCACCCCAGCCAAGGTCCCCATCCGCCAATCTTGAGGGAAGAATGTTGCTATGGTTGATAGGACCAGGATAACTTTGAAGAGGACTGCTTAGGTCGCTGCTCTACGGGCCTCAGAGAGGCCTTCAAAGATTACTATCTCCTCCTCCGCCCCATTTTCACAATCTACAAAGAGGACTCCTCGGAGTTCCTTTAGGAAGGGAAAGGCTTTGGAGACCACAAAGTCGAGGCCTATGTTCAATGGTTGCACAATCAAAGAGGTCGTTGATACTCTAAAGAGGCTAGGGAATGCTTCCCTAGCCAACAACACTGATGAATTGACCCCCCGGTGGGTCCCTGACCTGGCAATGGAGTCCTTGGACTCGTTGTTTCAATGGCCACACTCCCAGTCATTCTTGATGGAGTGTGTGCCAATAGTTGATCGGGAGATATGCCAGCAACTGACTGATGATGAACTGGACAAGTTCACAACCTCCTTTCACACTACAAAAAGTTTTTTCAAGTTTTCTTTATTTTTGTAGTTGTTTTTGTTTTGGCTTGTTTGTACCTTTGACCTCCATTTTTCTTTGATTGCTAAATCACCTCTTCCTTTCGAGTGACTGAGGAGACAGGCTGAAAAGGATGAGAAGGACTAGGAATTTGCTTCCCAGATCTCTTGGCTTCAAGAAGAGAAGGCTCACCAAGACAAGAGAATGCTGAGCTGATGGCCTCAGCTGAAAAAGCCAGTGGTTCGTCTACTGATGTGTTCAATCTTTTGTAGGAATGCAAAAGGAACGTTTGGGAAGCTGGACCCATGAATTGGGCTATGTCTGCTGCTCTAGGGAAGGCTGACCAGAAGAATGAGTAGCTGCTCAAGCTTAGTAAGCAAAAGAAGCTCAATCTGGAGCTCGAGGCTCGGCTGAGGGACCTCCAGGGCCTTTGCGATAATGATGGCAACCTATACTTAGCCAAACTTGAAGGGGTTCCTGCCTTCCCAAACTATGTGGAATCTATCCTCCATCCTCAGCTCTTTGGGCTCATTGGGGACTTGAAGACCGATCCCGAGGTCCATGAGGGGTTATATCATCTAGAAGTTGCAGCTCCCCTGCCTTGGGAGAAGGAGGACCCTAGGGTGACCTCTCGGGTAAAGGTTGTTGCTACCGAGGTTTTACCAAACTAGGGAGGGCCCCTCTAGGAAGGGGAAAGAGCCCGTGGTCGAGCTTCCTGGAGTTGAGACAACTAGGAGGGAGATTCTTGACATCCCTCCTGTGGCATTCGCTCGGCTTGAAGGTATTGCTATTTTTGGCTATGGTGACTTAGTTACTCATTACCCCTTTCACCAAAATTTTTCAACCTATTCGCCTATCCTTAGGCAAACCCCCATTTGTGGATGCTAACTATTATCTTGTAGGACCCTCAAGCATTGCCAGCCAGGAACTAGCTGTAGAGGAGAAGGTCTTGTCGAGTTCACTAGAAGCTCCAAAGGATGATGATGATGATGAGCCCCTTATTCATAGCCAGCGGATGAGGTAGTTGAAGACTCCAAAGGATGGTGAAAAAAAAGAAGAAGATTGAATTTTTGTAATAGAATATTATCCTCAACAGTCTCCCTTCTTCATATTTGCAATTTTGCATACTCAACCTTTTATATTTCTGCATTGTATTGAATATTATCCTTAAAGGTCTATTTGTGGCCGCTTTCTTTATATGAACTTGATTTTTTTTTTCCAAGTATCCTGACTTTGCTTTGATACTTTAAGCATAATAATTTGAACTACCTTCAAAACCAAGGCAAATAATATAAAGTAAGATCTCAATGAGCTCTGAAAAACTAATCTTTTATTCTTGCCTTGTTCAAATTAATATTGAAGTGGTCGTTAAGGTCACCTTGCAGTTCAGCAAGCTCCTTCCAAACAGTTTCCCAAGCTATATAGTGAATCTACGAGTTCTGAGAAGTTCTTAGAAGCCTCAAGCATAGAACTTCTTTCAATGGCAAATGTTCCAGGGTCTTAATAGTTATCTTCCTTCGAGATCAGCGAGCTTATAGCTCCCTCCTTTGTGGACTTCTTGGATTAAGTACGGTCCTTCCCAGCTTTCTTGTAGCGTGGCTAGTTGTCCTTGTTTCCTAACATTTGACCTTTTGAGGACCATTTCTCTAACTATGAAATGCTTTTCTTTCACTTTTTTGTTGAAAAAATTTGTAACTTGCCTTTTGTACCTTCTATCTTCTTCCATTGCTTTGTTTCGGACTTCTTCAATGAGGTTGATGACGCAAATAGAATTGTGATTTGTGAATAAATCTTCCCTGTAACAAACTTCACTCAAAAGTTGTCGTAGGAAGACAAATTCAAGAACAAAACGACAATGTTCCTGAAGAAACTCGGAAATAAAAATCTTATTGAATAATGTCAAAAATAACAAAGTTGCCTCTTCAAAAGAAAGAAATCACCCTTAAATAACCTAATCAAAAACCTAAACCCATTCTAAAAATTAAACCTAGTCTTATTCGGGAAAAAATAATGAAATTACAAAAAAAAAAAAAAAAAAAACCCCTAAAACCAACAAATTATGAAAACAGCCCTAGAAACACGAAAAAGCCTGAAATTCCATCAAGACGACTCCGAATGGCCGAAAAAGGCCTTGCATCATGGCATAGCGGTGACTATTGTTTCTGGGCCGTTTCGGGTCACAAAATCAAATTTAAGCCCAATCCGAGCTCGGGCCAATCTTCCTTGCAGTCGCTTGGACTACGCAGATTACCCGTCGTAAGCTTGGCTAGTGTAACTAGCCCCTGTTCCCCTTGGTCATTCTCCTTATCTCGAGGATTTCATTCCGACCTCGATTGGCATTATTACCTATGCACCAAAGCATTGACTGAATGGTGTTTCTCCAGTGGCCTTCCTAGGTATGGTTCTGTATGCCCACAAAATGCTTAGAATTTCATATAGCCAGGAAGGTTTGCGACCTTCCTTCTCGAGCTTGGTGAGTCTTTTCTTAAGATTGTCCAGGATGGTTTTGTTTGTAACTTTAGCTAGTCCCATAGCTTAGGGATGAGCTACAAAGGTCAATCTCTGCTCAATGTTCAAGTTTTCACAGAAAGTCTTAAATTGGTCGCCAATGAATTGTCGTCCATTATCTGAGATAATAGCTCGGGGAATCCCAAATGAATTGTCGTCCATTGTCATCCATACAAATTGCTGGACTTTTGGGGATGAAATTGTTGCTATTGGCTTAGCTTCAACCTATCTGATGAAGTACTCCACAGCAAAAATCATTAATTGGACACCCCCCATTATTTTTGGGAAGGGTCCTAATATATCTACACCGTAGATGTCGAAAGGTACCGATGCATTAGTGGATTTATACCTTGTTGGCAGCACATGTGATTTGTTCCTGTGCAACTAGCAGCTCGTGCATTTCTGCATGATCTTCTCAATGTCTAAAACCATTAAAGGCTAGTAATATCCTCCTGTCCTCAGTATTTTCTTTGCGACAGTTTTTGCTCCTATGTGTGATGCACATATTCCACTATGCCTATTCAATGACATATTCTCCTTCTCCCTTGCTTATTCATTTTAGGAATGGCCATGTGTATGACCTTCTGTACACCTCGTCATCTCCTATCAGAATGTAGCGAGGTGCCCACTTCTGCACTTGGGATCTTGTGGGAGGTCACCATTTTTGAGGAATTTGTAGATTCGATATCTCCAGTTTGCTTGATCCTCTATAACCAATTACTCTTCTTGGTTTATACTGGGAGAGTATAATTGCTACACTAACAATTCTGCTTTTGTCCCGGCTATCTCTCGATAGCCTTTAGATAGTGCTTCTATCTCTGCATTTTGCTCTCTAGGTATTTGCTCGATGAGGAAATGCTCAAGTTTCGATGCTATATCCCCGACTCTTCTAAGATATCTAATCATGTTCTCCTCCCTAGCTTCGTATTCTTTAGTGACCTAGCTGGCTATAATTTGTGAATAAGTTTTGATGTGCAATTTTGCACTGTTAGAGCTCTTATATGCTATAGACCTGCTAAGAGAGCTTCATATTCGAATTCATTATTCGAGGCTCGGAAGTTGTACTTCACAAAGTAAGGGATTCCCACTCCCTCAGGGCTGATCAGTACAATTCCCATACCTGAATTTTCCTTTTCTATGGAGCCATTTGTGTACATGGTCCAGATATTATTTTCATCAGCGCTTGTGAGCTCCAGTGGAGCTCTTGTGCATTCTTCTACAATGTCTGAGAGAGCTTGAGCTTTGATTGCTTTTCTTGGCTCAAATTCAATTTGATATCCCGAGTGCTCAAGAGACCACTTCATTATCCTGCCCGATATCTTAGGTTTTGCCATATCTTGTTTTAGTGGTAAATTGGTTAACACTTTTATCGGGTAAGCTTCTAAGTATGGCGTTAACTTCCTTGAGGTAATAATAATGAGGTACAAAAGTTTTTCGAGGTCTAAATATCTAATTTCAGGACCTTAGCTCAATCGGCTTACATAATAAATAGGGAATTCCAAACCTAACCTTTCTACTAGCGACACCAAACTGACTTCCTTGTCTGTTGTGGTTTAGAACATCAAAATTTCCTCTCCCGAGCTGGAAGAGACAAGCTGTGGGGGCTTTCGAGGAAGTCTTTTAATTTGCCAAAAGCTTGTTGAAAATCTTCAGTCCACTGAAGGTCTTTCAGCTTCTTTATGATGTCATAGAATTTTTCTCCCTTATCAGCCATTTTTTTTATGAAGAGGCCCAATGCCGCCATCCTACCTGTCAGACTTTGGACCTCTTTAATGTTTCTGGGAGGCTCCATGTCTAACAGCGCTTTTATCGGGGTTGGCATCAATGCCCCATTCTGATATCATGATGCCTAAGAATTTTCCCGCCAAGACCCCGAAGGTACACTTCTCTAGGTTGAGCTTCATATGGGCAGCTTTCAATGTCAGGAAAGTCTCCTTGATATCTTCAATGAAGTCCTCAAAGGTCTTGGACGTGATCACGATGTCGTCTACGTAGACCTCAATGTTCCTCCTGAGTTGGTTTTTGAATACCTTGTGCATAGCTCCCTCAAATTCTACCCCTGCGTTTTCAAGTCAAATGGC
This sequence comes from Parsonsia alboflavescens, assembly GCA_028571225.1. Taxonomy (NCBI): domain Eukaryota; kingdom Viridiplantae; phylum Streptophyta; class Magnoliopsida; order Gentianales; family Apocynaceae; genus Parsonsia; species Parsonsia alboflavescens. The sequence continues at coordinate 9,693 of JAOXNR010001331.1, forward strand.
ATTTTGGTGTAGCAATATGTCCCGACTTCAGTGATGAAAGAGGTCTTTTCCATGTCCTCTATTGCCATTGGAATTTGGTGGTACCTTTTGTAGGCATCGAGAAAACATTGCCATCTACCATCTAATCGATGCTTGGGAGTGGGTAGGAGTCCTTCTGCCAGTATTTGTTTAGTGTGGTGAAATCCTCACACATCCTTCAAGTCCCTTCCTTTTTTGGCACAGCCATCGGATTGGCAAGCCATTTTGGATACACTACTGATTTGCACATAATTATGCTAAGTTTTATGATATTTTTTTTATGCCATTATCTTATGTAACTTAGCTTAATTATGTTATTTTAGATATATTTTACTTCCCTATGTTTGATTT
>JAOXNR010001332.1:0-10060 GCA_028571225.1 Parsonsia alboflavescens
GAGCTTCGAAACAATCAACTCCAACAATTCAGTGGGAAGATTGGCCCAATCTCTTTCAACTCCATTCTCGACCATATATCTTATTCTTCTTCTACAGTCATGAAATTGGGAAAATAAATTATAACAAGCACATTAGAAAAAGAAATGTACACACCCATTTTGATACTTAGATCGGTGATTTCGAAACACAAGTATATGCATTTCGAGACACCAGCACAGGTATTTCGAGAAACAATATACATGCGTGACAAAAAAATATTTCGAGACAAGCCATTTATAGACAATATTCAAAACAAATGCAAGCCATTCAAGACAATAAGACAACTAGACAAGCCATTTCGAGACAACAATCCAGTTTTCTAGACAATAAGACAATTTCGAGCCAAGTTATGCACAATACAATATAGTTAATCCATGCTTTCAACAAACTACAAAATTGAAGTTAAACAACACACAAACTCAAGGTTCAAAAGAAGAAAACCTACCGGGAAGTGAAGGAAGAGTCGCGTTGGTGACGGAGTGAAAATGGATCGCCATCGATGAGAGAGTGAAGATGAGTGGAAGAAAATGAGAGTGGAAGAAGGGAAGAAGGGGAAAGAAAATGAGAGTGGAAGGAAGAGAGCAAATGAAAGTGAGGGCCTCTTCTCGGTTTGGTATAGAAAGAAAATGAAAGTGAGTTGAGTTATCCGATAAATTATTATGGGGATCCGGCTTTCGAGAAGTAGTGTACAGTTGAGTATAAAATCGAGAAGAAGATGAAAAGTTGAGTCTCTACCTTGTATACGGATTGATATATATATTTACTTATTATAAACATAAAATTATTGGCCAAATCAAAACTCAAACTATATCATTTTGGCAAAAAAATACTTTAAGGACCAAAATGAAAAAGGTTATAGTTTGAGTCCTAATTTGGCAAAAAAAAATACTTTAGGGACCAAAATGAAAAAGGGAACAGTTTGAGTCCTAATTTAGTACTTAAGGACCAAAATGCAAAAGGGTATAATTTGAGTCCTGATTTGGTCAAAAAAAAAAACTTTAGGGACCTAAATGCAAAAGGGTATAGTTTGAATCCTAATTTGGCCAAAAAAAAACTTCAGGCACCTAAACATAAAAAGGGTATAGTTTGAGTCCTAATATGGCCAAAAAACATACTTTAGGGACTTAGTTTGGAGTGTATGTCATTTATCATACTTAGTTTGGGTAAATATTGAAGAAATGAAGAAGAAAAAAAAATATATTTTCATTGATATAATATAAAAACAAAAAAAATTTACATTGCACTAATGTATTATTTACAATATAAAATAAAACAAAAAAAAAATTACAAAGCCATCTCTTATACGCTAAACTGCAGTATGGCCCAAGCCATCTCATCAATAATGTACTGCACCATAGAGGTCGTAGAAGGCAATTGGAGCATCTCCTTAAGATGCCCTCTCATCAGCTGTGAGATTAGGGTATCAATATCTATTAAAACACAATACAAATATTAAATCAATTAGTATAGAATAAATCATAATTTAAACCTAGAGTTATGTATAAAATGAAGTTAAATACCTCTACTGTGTCCCACCATGCTACATCTTTTGTGTCAACATCTCCCCCGACCTAGGCAAAGACATAGTCTTTGAAGACGTAGGACCTCGGTTCCACTCCAGATGTTGTAGTCTCCACCCATGCACCTTGGAGAACGCTTTGTCATTGAAGTTAGTTAAAAATAGATATTGTAAGTACAGTAAATGAAATATAGATCACTATAATTTTTTAATTACGTACGTATAAGTATGTCCTAGTGAGTGCGAAGCAGAACAGGGTCTGGTATTGATTGGGCCTCCGCTATTCCTCTCCGTAGTGAAGCCATGAACTCGTCCACCTAGTCATCCTTAATGTACTCCATCATATTCCTGTCCCTCGCGAGGTTAGCCCCGACAAATGACAGGATCCCCCCGATCGTGTGCCTATCACAAAAATTTGGATCAGAACAATAAACCGAAAAAGTTATAAAATGCAAATTAATCATTAAAAGAAAGTGAATTACCTATCTGAACTTCCGAAGCTGCAAAAGTCATCCAACCGTGCCCGGTCTAGAGTGGACTGGTCTATCACGGCAGGCAGAATCTCCCTCTGCACCTCTCCCACTCGAGTCGTCCTCGCCGCTTTAATCCTCGGCTTCTTCCTTGGCCTCAACGACTCAATATGATGGGTCGGGTCGATATAAGGTGACCGTACACCTGCAGACAAGACCAAGTCCGACGCGTACGACAAAGATCCTAATAAAATCAATTATTGAATATGAGAATTTATATAGAATTACTTAATAATAGAATGAACGAGTAATAGAGACTAAAATTTATGGAAGGAGCCACGTCTAGCCGAAGCTTTAGCGTCCTTACATAGCTCAGAACGCAGGGATGGGAAATGATCTCATACCCACCACTAATTAAAGATAAGAATAAAAAAATTTCAAATCATTATTTAGAGAGTTAAAAAACACTATTGATGAACGAATGTAATTAATAATATGAAAACTTACTAGCAACACCCAACAGTTCGCCTACAAGTGTCTCTTTAAGGAGTCCTCCTGGATGGCCTGCTGATAAGAGTGCATCGTGTGACTCCACCCGATCGTTCCCCATGGGAACGACTCCACAGCCTTTAACTCGTCCAATAGCCTCCATAAGTAAAAGGGTATATCTATAGTCTGCTCTCGGATCATAATCCAATGACCTATGATAACGCTGTATGTCAATCTGAGGGCATCATCAACCGACAGCCGTCCCACAGCCATGGCTTGCCACCTCTGCAAGACTATCTGTGGAGGAATCGGATTCACCCCAATCAATAGAGCTATGGCTCAATCCGGACTCGGTCCCCTCTCAATAAACTGCCCGTAAACTATCCCAAAACGTATATCGATCAGGAGAGCGTAATCCTGGAGGCCCAGTCTGTGTAACCGACCTCCAATGAGGAACCACATCTCATCAGCCCGGGCACTCTCCAGGATGACCTCCCGTCTCAAGATATGAAGGGCAGCCTTGAAATAGTACCTTCCACGATAAATGGGAAGATCCACGTTGTATCCGAAAGGCCCCCTCACAAAGCGCTCCAGAGCCCCATGTCGTCGTAGCAGGTCCATGGTCTATGTAACGATCAAAAACTTGATGTGTGCCCAAAGCGTGCTCCCAGTAGGCACAGTGGGATTGTGTTGGAACTGAAAGATGTGATGAGTGGATCCATATCATTGCAGTTTAGTTTCTAAATTAGTTAATAAAGAATTTCAAGATAGACAAAATATTTTGAGACATACAGAAATAATTTCTAGACACACTTAACGCATTTCGAGATACGGTTTCTAAATTAACCCAGACTTTCAATAACATTTTTTTCAAGACACACAGCAGACATTTGGAGACACAAAGTAAATAATTCGAGACACACAATAGTCATTTTAAGACACAATTTATACATTTCAAGATATCAATTAAACCTTTCATGACCCTTTCGAGACATAAAGAAACATTTCGAGACAGAATCAAACCCTTTCGAGACAAAGAATCAAATCCTTTGGACAAAATCAAACAATTCTAGAAACAGCAAACACATAACAAATAATTTTGAGACAGAATTCAACAATTTCGAGACACAAAAAACAATTCGAGAGAAATCAATCAAGACATAATCAACCCTTTCGATACACAACAAACAATTTCGAGAGACAACCAAAAAATTTCAGAACAGTTGCAAACAATTTCGAGACACAACAAAATAATTTTGAGACAAATTCAAACAATTGCGAGACACAACAAATCATTTCGAGATACAATTTCAAATTCATGCACGATTATCTGAGACAGTTGCAACAAAATACAAAATCGAAGTAAACAACATATAGCATATTCAACACAAAATCAATGTTTAAGTTTGAAGAAAACCTACCGGTAATGGTAGTGGCAACGACGAAGTGATCTACTGGCGAATAACAGCGTCGTGGGAGTGTGGATTCTACCGAACTGTGTTATGAAAATGGAATGAGGGGCAGCTTCGGTTGGGAGTGAAGAAAATAAGAAGGGAAGAAGGGAAAGAAAGGAAAGAAAATGGATGAGAGTACAAAAAAAATGAAGAGTGGAGAAGGTGGAGAGTTTCGCTTGTTTGGCAATGAAGAAGATGGGGAGTCGATCTCCAAATGGGAAGAAATGGAACCGTTGGTGCCCTTGTCTCAAATTGGATATAAGGATAAAGAAGTAATTTTCCATTTCTATTATAATTTTTATTACCCAAAAATGTTTAAATTGACTTTTGGATATAGGTTGAAACTGGGGCAACCCAATTGGGTCGAATTGAAATGTTTTCAAAATTGGGTACAATTGAAATTTGGTCAACCCATTTGGGTATATTTGGGAATTAATTGTTAAAACTAACTTTTCATTCTATATCCATTTTGACTTTTAATTAAAAAAAGCTTCGAAGCCTAACATTTATTCCTGTTTAATATGCATTTAATATTTTACCCCTCTGCATTCAACACACACAACAACCAAACCAACTACCTGTAAAATAAATTGAAGAAACTACAACTAATATCATTCATTTGATCAGAAGTTTTGAACCATAGCTAAGAAAATTGCTCAAAGAACCATTCCCTTGTAGAAGAGAAAGAAAAAAGCCAACTTTTTATTATGTTCGGTCGTTAAGTTGGTGATTTTGTTTTCCGAAATCATAAAGACGAAGGTAGGAGGTGTTCGAATGTACCTTGTTGGGTTTGTTTCTCTGTTATTTTTTTTTCTTTGGCGTTTGGAAACCTGGGTTCATTCGTTCTGTGTTGTTTTTTTGGCCCATATATGGGTACTAGCAAGAGGAAGGAAGGAAGGTGGGATTGCAAAGATATTTTGTCTTGCATAGGGGGCTTTCGAGATGTAAGAAAAGTTCGAGACCTAAGTTGGTTATTTTGAGCTGGAGATAAGGGTATTTCGAGTTAGGATAATCGAGAAAGGAATTGGGAATTTCAAGGTGTGAGTAGGGGCTTTTGAGACTTTAGATAAGGGGCTTTCGAGACCTGAGTTGGAGATTTCGAAACGGATAAGGACATTTCGAGACCTACATTTTTTTTTCCATTATTCAATGATAATTTTTTGAATAGGTTTCTTCGTGTTGTTTGCAAAAATGGATTACATAAGGATTGTTGTTCATGAGGGTTCTCTAAGTGAAAGGGTGCGTCCACTAGTCTTACCATCCGATGTGAACTATGAAGATTTTAGAAGAACTATGACAAACATCATGAAGATTGACTTAAACCAATTTGACATACAAATGTCAATTGCTTCTAAATTTTGTGATAGAAGTCAGAAATTAATAGAGATTCAAAACATGTATGGCATCTTGTATTTGAAAAGGGAAGGGGATCGTAAAGTTGTGGTTGTGAACAAAATTCAGAGAACTTACGAGGATGGCATTAGTGCTGATATGGGCAGTAATTATCCAATTGGTCCAAATGATCACGTAAGGGAGGAATTTATTTATGCAAATGATGTAGCGGGGACATCTGGATATATTCGCACAGATGATAATTATGAATATGATGAAGAACGTATTCACGACGTTGAGGCTGATGATGATGTTGATGCTGACGATGATGACAACTTTACAATGGGATGAGATGGGTGATTCCATTTGAGCAATTTATATCGGACCCTCCTACTCATTTTGCAAACATGGTCTGGAATGACGATGAAGGGGTGCATTTTTCAGAAGATGATGCTGTTCCACCAGTGGAATTTGTACTAAAGGATGCAGTCTTTAACAATAAGAATGAATTGGTAGCAGTAGTCGGTGAATATTCACTCGATAACTGATTTCCATATCACGTGGTACGTTCGGATAAGGGAAGATTTGAGGCATGATGTAAGAACCAAAAAGATTGTACTTTCGTGATATGTGCAAATCTTAGAGTTGGTTGCCAGATTTGGGTTATTCACAAGTTTGTTTAGACTCACACTTGTATCCAAATTGTATGGTAAAGCCAAAACAGGAGCGTAAGTTCAACAACGATTGGTCATATGTACTCTAGTAAACTTGTCGGTGCGAATCTCACCCCCCAAAAATGTGATTCAAGACATGTAGGAGAATTATGGTATGAAGCTCGGATACACCAAGGCTTGGCGATCTTTACAGCATGCAAAAGATATAGAATATGGAACTCCCGAAAACTCATATAGACAGATACCGTCATACCTCCAAACATTAAAGCGTGTAATGCCAGGGACAGTGACTAGTATACATACGCGAGATGAGTAGTTTCTAAGCTCATTCTGTGCACTTGATCCCTTGATTAAGGGTTTCAAGTATATGGGGCCCGTAATTATCATAGATGCAACATACTTGAAAGGTGTGCATCCGAGCAAAATTTACACAGTTGTCTTGTGCGGGTGGAAACGGGGAAACTTTTCCCCTTACTTTTGGGTTTGGTAAGGAAGAGGACAACGATTCATAAGAGTGGTTCATGAGAAGATTTCGGACGACATATGAATTGCGGGATGATTTGGTTATTGTATCTGATCAATACAAAAGCATACTGCACGCAGTGTGGACAGTATATCCCGAGGTTCCACATGCCCTTTGCTTTCGACATCTAAAGGAAAACTTAAAGACAAAGTGTATAAATCCTAGGGTTGCACTCCCTTTTAAAAATCTAGCAAATGCCTATGACAAGCGGACATATAACTTCTACTTTGGAGCCATAAAAAAGATGCAGCCCGAAATTCATCGTCGGTTGGATTTTGAGATACGACGCTCTGGTTGGTTACCTGCATATTGTAAAAACAATCGCTATAATCAAATAACGAGCAATATTGTGGAGTAATTCAACCACATGATCAAAAAAGCTTGGAAGTCGTCCATTACATCTGCACATGAGTTTTTTAGGTATCTGTGTAAGGTTTGGTTCAACAAATGTGGGAAAGCAGCAGCTAAAATGCCAAATGTTATCACTAAGCGGGCTATGGAAAAAATTGAGATAGAAGCTGTGAGGGTCGACCTGGAAAGACTACAAACTACATCCATTTGAGATAGAGAGGAAGATATCATAGGAAATAGACCAAAGGAAGTAAATGTTGTGGTGGATATTGTCCAAAAGACCTGTGGATGTCAGAGATGGGAAGTGGTAAAGATATCTTGCAAACATTCCATTGTTGTTGCCAGGTAAATTTTTGGCCCATTTTGTGACATATCTACTAATATTATTATTAGTATTATTTTTTAATTCTCTAAGCATGTAATTAGATATTTCCACTACTCATTTACCTTAATTCTTTTTTATATGGAAAATGGAGCTAATTATTACACTCTATGTCGTGGTCATTCATTTGACATTGAAAAACTTAGGATGGCATATGCACCTTTGATACAGCCTGTGCCCTTGTATTGTTTTTGAATTCAATTGCAGGTATGAATAACGTGGTCGTCAATCCTCTTCTTAATTGAAGGTCTATCGGAAGACCACAAGAGGCCCACTTCCTCTCTTGAAATGAACCGTACCGTAGAAGGAAAACGTGTAAAAATATGCAAGAGAAAAGGACATAATCGTCTCACCCGTCTAAATGCTCATGACACGGAAGCCCCAAATCCTGAGGAAAATGATCCTACATCGACTGACTTAAATCATTGAAGTGCTGGCAGATTTTGTTAACATTGAAGTTAATATCTTGGTGGAGAGTGTGGATTTTTATGTCCGCAATATTAGTATTTAAACGGTTAATGACATGTAAATGTTATAATTTTAACAAACAGTGAATTTGTCATTTAATTTAAATTGCATGTTTGTCATTGAATTAAGGCCACGATCGTCTAACTTGTCTAAACATAGTGAATACTCAAGGCACATCCAACACCATTTGCAACAAAGTGCAATAGAATAACAATTATGATTCCAACAAAAGCGTTTCAAATTTTGAAGAGAACCAATAATAACATGGTATATTATCTCTATTTCATATCTTAATCCCCAAGGCACAAAGTTACACCCCAACCAGATTCAGAACCATCCCTGCTTCAAGAACCCAGAGCTTCGAAACAAACAACTGCAACACATCAGTGGGAAGATCTGCCCAATGTCTTTCAACTCCATCCTCAGCCAAATTTCTTCTTCTTCCTCTACACCCATGAAATTTGAAAAAAAAAAATTAGGACAAACACAACTGCAAGAAAAAAAGGGCAAACACATTTTTATACTTGGATTGGACATCTTGAATGGTGGGTGAACATCTCAAGGCAAAATATAACTTTCAAGACACAAAAAATACATTTCGAGACAAAAAATAACTTTCGAATCACAAAAAATACATTTTGAGACGCAGTATAACTTTCGAGACACAAAAAATTAAATTCTATATACTAAACATCTTGAATGGCTGCTGTCTCAAAATTCATTTGGTCTGCACTAAACATCTCGAATTGTGGCTATCACTGTCACTGCTATTTGTCAAATCAATTAAATCCATCCGTAATGTGCCTTGGGAAAATTCATACACCACTGACACACTAAGTTAACTGCAGTACCATGTAGAATGGATATAAATATATATAAATCTTCATCTTCTTCGTTCTCTATATCTTCAATTTTGGGTGAATCACAGCTTTAGGTGATTCTTCTTTGAGTTGCTGGAGCAATTTTTCCATAGTGGCAACGAAATTGGCTCTGGATGCTGATTTTTCTAGTGATGCAGCTGCAATTGATTTCTGTTGTAAAAATTGAGGGTTGGTCTTGAACTAATTTTCCATGGCCGGGACATAAACATTTTGTGCATTCCAATCTTTCCACCATTTAGAATGCTCTTGTAGAACTAAATAGGGAAGACCAGAATGATCTTCATCTTTGAGATATGCAAATTTCTATGAGTAGATCTACGCTAACTTGAATCTGCTAAAAACGTTTAATAATAGGGGAAGAGAAGTCTGTTGTGGCTGATAAAATTTAGATTTAAAATATTCGAATCCTTCTTTAACCGAGGGAGGAAGGATTTCATCTATTGGGCCTTAAATGGACCACCATTGGTTGATAAACCAATGTGGGAATTCAGTTTGGGCCGGTTTTGATTTGTTGAAAAACCAGAAGTGGTTTTGAAGATGATTTTGGAAGGTAAAAGTATTGAACCAGGCTTGCTGGTAGTCCCAGTAGTTGAAAACCATTGGGTCAAAACGAATAGAAAATTTTTTGAAAGTGGTAGGGGGTGCTTTCCATATTGTAGGGGTATGGATAGCATGGATTTGGACTGAAGTATTAGTGATAAATGCTCCAGTTTTCTTATCTTTGTGGGGATTAAATGAAGCACTTTGGGAATCGACAAGAATCAATTCATAGTATTTTTGAGTAAATTTGGGGGATTTTTGGACAAAATTGACATTAGGTCCAAAGAGTTTCCTAGCTGCCAATTGTGGATTTTGGTCCCAAAATTCGGGCTCCATTTGTAACAATTTGTAGACTTTGGGGTTTTTAACATAACTTGGTCCAAAAGAAGAACCTATTACTAAAGAGATAGGGGTTGGTTCAGAAGGTAGAACCGTTTGCGATGCCGAGTGCATCGGTGCGATGTGTTGTTCTGGGATTTTAACCGCCAGTTGTGCAGAAGAGGTTGGGGTTTTACCCACCAACTTGGCTGGAGAAGGTACCTGTTGTGGATCAAATTGCATTAATTCGCACCATTTGATCCAATCTGCTACTGTGAAATCAGAGGATTGAGATTGAGCGTCTTGCTCAACAAGTTGGACCCAAGAGGGATTGGATAAATTGGTAACCGACAGGGATCCAGCTGGAAATGTTTGAGGGGAAGGTGTTTGGGGTACACTCAAGGCGTAGTCTTTTGGGCAGGTAAATGGAGTTTTACCGGGTGTTTTGGGGGCCTGTTTATCTGGTGCGGGTAAGGCTGGAAGCTCCGTGAGCTTCATGTTGTTTTTCTTTGGTGGCATGAGGTTATTTCCCCTATAAAAACTCTCTTGTGAGAAAATCTGGTATAGAATTATTAGAACCTTTGATATATTCTATATCAAAATCAAAAATAGATAATAT
>JAOXNR010001333.1:0-10059 GCA_028571225.1 Parsonsia alboflavescens
AATTGAGATTTGGTCCAAAGAGTTTTCGAGCGGCCAATTGGGGATTGTGATATATATATATATATATATATATATATATATATATATATAGAGAGAGAGAGAGAGAGAGAAAGAGAGAGAAAGGTTACAATGTGCGCCACTACTGTTTCCGATGCCTTTTTTTAAAAAAAAACTCATCGTTTCACTTGTTTTGGGGGGGGGGGGGGAAAAAAATGTAATGCAGAGCTCCCCACCAAATAGTGTGAACGGCCACCGACGCTCCCTCTTACCAGCCCTCAATTTCTAGTGTCATTTCAACCATTGTTAAATCAATCTGGTTGGTAAAGTTAAACATATAACGATGGGGGTAAGAAGAATATTCGGTGTGCCTTGGGAGTTAATCCTTTGGGATGCCATGTACTCCCTCCATCCGAAAATGAATGTCTCATATTCTATTTTTAGTTGTCTGTAATTGAATATTATATTTCTTAAACGAGTAAAAAAAATTCAAGAAAAATTGACAATGCAATGTTTAAAAAACTAAATCAAGCAGAGACATTTAATTTTCAACGAAGGGAGTATTTATTTTAGCATTGAAGGAATTCTAGTATTCACATTAAATCACTTTCTTCAACTGATGGGAGAAATGGGTACGAACTGGATGAACCGATCCAAATGGACCCGCCCCCGACCTGAATACTTAAAAGTCCAAATCACAAGTCAAGGGGAAAGGTGGGCAGCAACCTTTACCACCAACCTCCAAGGTCACCAAACTTAAAATGAGCTTAGAAAAGGTCTCATTGAACAATGACTTTGACCCGGTGAGCTTCATCTATCTCATATATCTTTCATGCCACGACTAAATATTTTAGAATGACATGGACACTTACCTAGTTAGTAAGTAATAAAAAAACTGAAAAAAGAATTAACAAAAAAAAAAAAAAAAAGTTATTAGACCTATCCTAGTGGGCTTGTATAGCTTTTATCACTGTTTTCATATTGGACCGAATCGATTGATTGGACCGGTCAGACCGTTGGTATCAGAGCCAGAACGCAAAGTTCTGGTGTGCAAAATTTCATTTTGCAGGGGGGAAGAAATAGGGATTTTTAGATTCCGAGGGATGACAGAGAGAGAGTAGGGAGAGAAAGGTTACAGTGATGGAAAACACCTCAAGTCCTAGTTCTAGTTCTCAACTCGTAAATATTTCTAGTTCTTCGTCTCTACCTAAATGTTCTTCACATTCTGCAAATATAGGTAATCTTGTAGAGTATACCACTATTCCAAAGTCGGACTCTGTAGAGGAAGCAATCCCTCCTTTAATGAGTTCATATAATATTTACAAAAAGAGAGGATCCTTTCCTCCAAGCATCAGATCTATCCGACAACTACTCAAGACGACGACCCCAAAGACGAAGGAGTATGTCCAGTCTTCCAAGCTAGACCAGTCTGACATTCCATACTGCTCCAAAGAGCAGCATGTTACCCTTAACATACTACCAGAGATGGTAACACAATGGAGAGCTAAAGGTTAGACACACCTTCACATCGATGGCGTTAGACTCGTTCTAACTTATGGCCGCAGGAAGCCCACCCAGTCACTGCTTGAATTGCACTGTTAGATTCGAGACTACTCAGCTACGAGTAGGCTATCATTGGCACAATGATCACTAAGCTCAACTCGTGAAGTGTTGTCTTAACATTGTTCCCAAACTATACCATATCTCTCTAGGACCCAAACTTGTGCACAACCTTGAAAGTTCAACTTCAACTCACCAACACATCTCTCACTCCTACCTCGATGATGGCTACTTTACATCATCAAATGGTCTATCTGCTGCAGAATCACGCTCTTGATCTACAGAACAGCTATTCTTGAGAAGCCTTAATGATCTTGGAGGTTTCAGCCACTGAAGTTCCTACCTTGGTCGAGATTCCAAGGTAAATCAAGAGGGAAGATCTCCAGAGGCTCATGCCTGTAGAATGGATTACCAACTACGAGAATCTTCATCGACAAAAAGAACCAATCCAGGCCACAGTTTCAACCTTCCCAAGGCTACCTGACGGACGAGTCCAAACATCTTTCAGAGTTGCTCTGAGAGAAGAATATGGACAGATCTTCACACAACTGATGCTTAGGCCATATGACCCAAGAGATCTAAGCTTGCAGAAGAGGGTACCGATATCCTTCTTTAACTAGTCGGCTGAGCCTAGCTATACATCTCACATTAGTGGCCACTTTATCTGGGATGTCCCTGGCTCTGGTCTTTGTGACCCAGAATGCTCATGTGAAGAAGATGATTCAAAAGAAAAAGATGAGGCTCCCAGGAGAAGGCAATGGACAAGAAGGAAATCTGGCGGTTGTTCATCCAAATGTCCTCCACATGATGATGATGAAGGCAGGCCTACGACAATACCAGTTCCAAGGCCTTTCACTAGCTTTGCAGATTTTTATGGCCCTCATCCTAGAAGATTAGCCTTAGTGCTGATAAGCAAGGAGAATCCTCCATCTGTTTATCCATCTATCAAGAATATCTTAAAGAAGACGACGAATTACTATGAGCCATCTCCTTACTGCAAGAAGGCAGAAAAAATCACACCAAGCAAGTTAACTCCGATCCCGTGCATGATGAATAGACCTTCAGGGAGTTCCTATGCTTTGGATTTTCCACCATTGGAAAGAAGAGAGAACAAGGCAGACAAACGAACCTCCTGACCTTACATTTCTCAGAAGGAAATTGATGAATGCGGGGAGAGATGTTCCTCTCAATCAGGTAGAGGAAGTATTCAATAGACAGACAAACAACGCCATTGCCCAAAATCATGTCCTAACAAGAATTGATGAACAAGTCAATCAAGTCGAGAACAAGATTAACCACGTAGAGAAACTCTAAATTGAAATGGTGAACAGTCACAACGCTCTCGAATGAGACCTTAAAGAGATGATCCGTATCGGCACCACTTACAGTAGTGAGTTCGATGAGAAAAGCTAGGAGATTCGAGACTTGAAAAGACAACATGAAAACTAGGAGAAAAGGAAGTCTCAAACTGCTTTGGTTCCATTATCTCCATCACAAGGTTTCTCCATGGTCGGCCTTCCCAACAACCCACCAACGTTCCACATGCCAACTCCATTCCACTAGGTTTTGCTTTATCTCGAGCCGAGAAGATTGTTGACTATAATATACCAGACTCTAAATTTTGGGTTAATTGGGCAAAAGAACATCCCTATGTTCATCCAACGACGAAGAAGAAACATTCACACTCTACTGCCCAGTCAAAAACTTTCCAACCAAATGGTTCCAAACATTCTCGGAAGGAAAAGGCGAAAGCACTGGTCCAACAAGATGAATTCAGGACTCTAGTCCAGCAAGGACCTCTTTCGACATGTCCCACAAGATAGCCTGATCTAGCTTTTCCGACAAGTTCCACAAAGCAGCCTAATCCGGCTTCAACAAATCCTCCTCCACAGCTCACAATGTCTTATCATGCTGATGAAGTTTCGACACCTTTTGAAGACTCAAATGAAGATCTTGTGTCTGATGAAATTTCAACACCCTCTAAAGGCTCAAATCAAGATCTAGTGTCTGAAACACCCTCAGAAAGCCTTTGCGAGTCTACTTAGTCCGAAGATGAAGAGACGGACATTTCAAGGATCCTTATGACTACCCCAGGTCCCTCAGGATAGACCACATATGTTGAAGTCCATCATAGCCATGAAGAGTACGCGGATGATGAATCTATGGCAGATAATCAACCACTGTCTCCACAACTTGCTCCTCCAGAGAAATCTTCGAAGACAACTTGTTTCACCTTTGATGACATTCCAATTAGCAAAAGTTGTGAAAGATTCCAAGAAATGTCATCATGGGTTCACACACAGGTGTTAAAGGGAGTATCTCTACATAATATCCGATCTGAATTTTTTAGTCATTCTGTTGGCACATTGCATGATTGGTTTATATCTTTAGATGCCATAGATAGAAACTTATTACTTACAAGTTCTTTGGATTTTTGGATTAATGTGATGTTTAAAGAATTTATAGGTGACTATTCCTTTGAGATCAAACGGGCGAGAATAAACTTTTTCAAGATGAAATGTTGTTCTTTGAGGCCTAAGGACATCAATAGGCACTACAAAATAATGATAGAAATCTATTATCGCCTCGGGGGAATGAAAGACCCAAATCTCAAACACATGTACATTTCCTCACTTCCAGAAGAGATCCAACCAGAGTTGAAAAAATTGATCGAGCTCTCTGGAAACACTTTAGCAAATTTTAGACTTGTAGAGATCCACCAAGCTACATTCACATGTCTTGAGAAGCTCTGTGAAAGAAGAAACGGAGTGGAGAATTTCATTCACAGGAAGAAGAAGCTCAAGAAGATTTGCAACAGAAATTACGAGATTGGGTGCTCTAAGTCAAAGAAGTGCAACTGTAAGGGCAAAGTCATGAAGAAAAGACCTTCGAAGCAAAGGAAGTACAAATCAAAGAAAAATCTTAAGTACTTCAGATGGAAAGTATCAACCAGACAGAAGTCCAACAGATGTTTTCTCTGCAAGAAGAAGGGCCATTTCGCAAAGAATTGTTCAAACAAAAAGGCCAAAGCTTCGAAGCTTGTCTCGCAACTAATGGTGGACCATCCAGAATCTGATGTTGAATCAGTGTTCTCAGAGCAAAGCCATCCCGACCAGGATACTGCCTTTGCTATTGAAATTATAGATTCTGAGTTTGAAGCTTCTGAGAATGATTCTGAACAAGAATCATGTTTACCAAATTTTAATATTACTGAAGTTTTAAATATTAATTCTTTAACTGATATTTGTAGTCCTCATGTGCAGGTCTCCTTGTTAACATCTAAGTATGCACAATCGGTCAAAGTAATTGTATTCTTAGACACAGGAGCCTTGAAGACAATGATGAATCCAGATATTCTTCCAGCAGAATTTTGGACAAACACTGACGCCCAATTCCAAGCAACGAAAAGAGAAATTTTCCAAGGCAATCCCATTTCAAAACACCCAGTTGAAATAAAGTTTTTCCCTGACTGCATAATTTGGATCAAAGTTTTTAGAAATAAACTTCACGGTAAAGATGATCTTCTTGGATGGGATGTTTATGCAAAAGCTAAAAGAGTGTGAGTCCTTCCTCACGACATCCGATATAAACATCATTTTCAACCCTTTACTCCTATTACTAATATGCTTGTTATTTCTGATACTACTAGCAAATTTCTATCAATAGCTAACATGTTAAAAAAAATTTGTGCAGTTTCTCATGCTGACTTTAAGCACAAAAATCTGCTTTGGAAAAATGAAGAGTTCTTTGTTAAGCTTAATTTTAAACTTAATGAAGATATCAACAGAATGAAAGCAACACACCCTATGATGACTCCCGATGATCATAAACTTGCTCAAGAAGAATGTGCACAACTGCTATAGCAAGGTTTAATCGAGCCAACTTACTCTAGTTGGGCCTATCAAGCCTTTTACGTAAACAAAAGAAATGAGCAAGTCAGAGGTAAGAAAAGGTTAGTCATCGACTATAAACCTTTAAACCAGTTTTTGAAAGATGATAAGTTTCTGCTCCCACGAATTCAAAACCTTTTTACTCACTTGGCGAGAGCAAAAATATTTTCAAAATTTGATTTGAAAGCTGGTTTTTGGCAATTAGGAATTGCACCTGATGAACGATATAAAACTACTTTTTGTATTCCTAATGCTCAATATCAATGGGATGTGATGCCATTTGGGCTAAAGGTAGCTCTTTCAATTTTTCAGAAAGCAATGACAAAAATTTTTCAGCCCATTTCTTCACAGTGCTTTGATTTACATTGACGATATCCTTCTCGTTGACGATGAAGCCCATTTGTCACTGTTAGAATAGTTCTTTGACATTGTCAAATCTCAGGATATCATGATCTCAGAAAAGAAAAGCTCCATCGGCCTTCATGAGATTGAATACCTTGGTATGAAAATCTTAGACGGTAAAATCCAGCCAGGTCCTCACCTTGTTGAAGCCCTTCCTTCAATCCCAAATGAGAACCTGTTTGTAAAAGAGATCCAACAATTCCTTGGCATCATTAACTACATCAAAGCCTTCCTTCATAACTCCTCTAAATGTACTAGTCTATTGTCCAAGCGCCTGAAAAAGAAACCACCTCCTTGGAGTCATGAACAAACCCTAGCCGTCCAAGCCCTTACAAATGTGTCAGAAACCTCTTCCACTCCACACTCCATCCACAGGTCATAAGATCTTACAAACGGATGCAAGTGATGAGTTCTGGGGAGCAATCCTCATTGAAGAACTCAATGGCCAGAAACATTATTGTGGTCATGCCAGCGGTCAGTTCAAGGATGCAGAAAAGTACTACCACACCACCATCAAGTAGATTTTGGCAATCAAATATGGTATCAAAAGGTTTGAATTTCATTTGATTAGTCATGAGTTCACGGTATTGATGGATAGCTCCTCTTTCCCAAAGATCATGGAATTAAAAAACAAAGCCATTCCCGAGCCTCAACTCCTCCATCTAAAAGATTGGTTCTCCAAATACCAGTTTCAAGTCCAATACATTAAAGCAGAATCCAATATCCTAGCGGACCTTTTGTCCAGACCAAAAAAGAAAACCCTTACCTGCCTTGTTCTTTGGAAGCCTACCCAAACCTATACCCTTCATCTTCACCATCCTAGGATTTTACCCACCTGAACTAGCCCATTGTGAAACAATTGAATAAGTTAAAAGGTATGCCAGAAAAGCAGTTTTTCAACACCTAGCCTTGACCTGTCAAGAAGAAAACCACTTCCGTAAGTAGCTTTTGACATTGATTACCCCTACGACAACATTTTCGTATTTTCCCAGGCAAACCCTCTTTCTGAAAATAAGTTTCGATATCTGTGGACATTAGTGATCCTTTGCTATTATCCTATAGAAATCAAAATTCACAATTTTAAAACCTTTTTTGCCAATCCTAATCAGTTTGCTGATACACTATTATGGAATTATTTTACCCTCATTCAGTCATCACAATATTGGTATAATGATTATTGCCAAAGTCATCCCGGCGATTCGATGAAGACATATCAGGTGTACATAGTACACTTAGATTATGTTATGGCCAAACACATGGATTGCCATTAGACATATTACGAACCTCGACCTTCTCCATAGATCACCAAGTGGATTCTATCCAAGGAGCCCATGATTCACCCGACTATGAAGCTAGCTCATGATGAACTTCTTGTCCACTTAAAGTCTCAGAATGCTTCTCCAGAACCTCCAAGTTATAACCCAGATTGTGTAAATTTCTTTGAAGAAAATAACCCACCTGAAGAAGTCACTAATTGGGATGGGTACCTAGGATAATGGGAAGTTCCACTCTCCCAAGCCTACTATTGGTATCACCTGTCACAAAAGCTTAATGAAGAAGAGGCCTGCCCACCAAGCAATTCGGCAGTTTCAACCTCAAGAGTGAAGCCCTAATCACGCTTAACCTTTCGGCTACAGCAATAGAAGCAGATTCGACAAGATCACAAGAAAGGGAAAGTTTCAACAAGCCCTAGTCACTTTCAGTCTTCCATTTGCAACAGTAAAAGGAGTCGGGGAATCTCTGAGATTCCTTCAGCTTAGTCACATTGGTTTTTACTATTTCTTAGTGCCTTTATTTCAGTTTATTAGTTCTACTTTCAGTCTTCCATGCAGCAGCAAATTCAGCCCTTAACGAAATGTTTCAAGGAGAAGGTTTCTGCCATCAGAAAAATTATGCACGAAGAATTTTCTACTGTTTTGGCATTCCTTTGTTAAGTCCTTGCTCAGCCACTTTGTTTGGATTATGGTGATGTCCTTCATGCAAAATAAAACAGTCAGATCATCAAGTTTCCAACCTAGTCATCAGGATGATTTTCGGTCAAAAATGCTGAAGTTTTAGTGTTCGTTTTGTCGTTGTTCCAAGTGTCTTCCAGGCAGAAAAATGTGAAGCCATGTCATCTTCATGCAAGATTCGGCCTCAGCAAAATGAAGTTCCAGTTTTGCTTTTCTTGGAGTTTTGTGTCAATCATTTGTTTGTTTTCTAAATTAGAGTCTTTGTCTTGTACCAAGTTAGGGTTTGAGTGTACGAGTCGTATTTTGCTTTCCAGATTGTCTTGTTTCCTTGGGTATTGTACTTTCAATAAGCAGCTTGCTTTGTAAGGAAGGAATAGACGGTCACTCATCTATAAAGTGTATTGAAAGTTCTCTCCCAAGTAAGTTCAGCAGACTGTTGTCTTCGGTCTAAGTTAGATTTCAGATTTGTCTAAGTCATTTTCGGTCGTTAGGGTCTTCTACCTTTGAGTTCCTCTCAAAGTTAGTTTGTGTGGAGTGTCTCTTATACAATATCTCTTGTATAATATTTCTTGATCATAATATCATGAGTGTTTTCCTTTCAATGGTGTTCTGAGTCTTCATTTCTCCCTCCCAAAATGTTTTTGAATTCCCAAAGAGTTTATGAACCCCATCAGTAATCCCCAGTCATAGGTGATCTATAACGGCAGTAGTAGTGGGAGCAAGTACTATCCTTAAGTAGCGGGTTAGAGAAAGAGAAAAGTACCCGCTTAGCTAGGGAGGGCATCTAGGGGAAAGAAAAGTACTCAGGATTAGCTGAGTCGAGGATAGTGCTTGAAACTTGTCAAACCGGTTGGAAAGAAGGTATTGAACCGTTTTGCATCAAAACCATTCTTTAAATGAAAAATCGGAATGAATCAATGGACCAGTGAACAAGCCAGTCTGATGCTAAACCGATCGATTTTTCAAATAACCTAATTTGGGGAAAAATTTATCCAAATTTCAACCAAAAAAGAAAAAAAAAACTTAAATATTAGATCATTCTTCTATCAAATCATAAATTTACTGATTTAGTTATTTTAAAATAAAAAAAAGTACGTAAAATATGCTTCATTATTAAATATTAATAAATAAATAAAATATCTTATAATCTTCAAGTTTTATCCAGATTTAAAATTATCATGTTTAAATCTCTTTAAAATAAAACTTATGATTATTAATTATAAAAAACTATTAATATCATATCTATAAATTTGATTTGAATCTTATTGTATTATAAACTTATTATATCTTATATTATTGACAAAAAAAAATTTTATCGATAAAAAATATAAGTTTTATTTTTTACATAATATTATCAATTTAATTATGATTTAATTGTGATTCAATTATAATTAGATTATTAAATCGTGAATTAATAATTTTTTTAATTCGATGTCCTTTTTAAAACATTGACCTTTATGACATGGTAAGATAAAGAGGAAAAACCTTTAAAATGGAAGACCGAAGAAGAAAGAAGTTCATAAATTCTGTCGATACGGTCACAAACAAGACCAATAATAGATGGGCCGACGTTGTAATTTTCCCAACCTAAATAGAAGAGTGCAAATCCAAACTAGTACCCACGGAGGTTTTGTTTTAAAATTTTAATATGTAATTGATTCATATTCTATATAAAAATTTTATAATTTATATTAATTTAAAAGATATTATTTTTTTTTTACAACAAAATATGAGTACTTTGTAAAAAAAAATGTGATAAAGTACAAATATTTTATATAAAAAATATGGGATGCAATGGGACTACAAGGTTTTATGATCCTATTATTATTATTTTTTTAAGAGCGACCGATGGCAAAACAGCACAGAGCTTGTTGACGTGGCATACCCTTTGGCGTCCCGCCTAAAAAACCAGGCCTTTCTCATTTTTCACTCCGTCCGGCAAAATTTTCCAAAAATCTCTTCCTATCTATTCTTATTTCAAACCCTAGCCCGACCGAATCAAAATCCCTATATTGACTCCTCATCTTTGCAGGCAAAATTCTTATTCATCTCCGTTCTCAGCGGTTTTTTTTTACTGTTTTAATCAATTTTTGGGGCTAATTTTTTCCTTAATTTTGTCTTTGTTTGTTTTCTTTTAGTTGGGATTTCAGAAATCACCATGAAAGGAGGCAATTCCATGGCCGAGTCCAGGAATCACGAAAGCAAGTAAGGTTTTTTTTGGTTTTGGTTGGGCGGCCGGCCTACCACGGGCACCTGTA
>JAOXNR010001334.1:0-10059 GCA_028571225.1 Parsonsia alboflavescens
TTGTAAATTTTATTCACTCTTTTTTTGGTAAATGTTTGCATCTTTGAAATTTAATCTTTAAAGAGTGATCTTTGTTATAACTAATGGTTGAGAATTTATCTATCATGAACCTAATATGGGGTTATTTATATTGCTCAATATGTTATCTTTATTGATTTATCAATTTTATAAATTTATGGATGTATTTTGTATTCATAATTCTGTGTCCTATAGATATAATTTTATCAATTTTGTATTTGGGACTTTTTGTGAATATTTTGTGCTTTGATATATTATTATCCTATCGATATAAATTGTTAGAGCCTTACGTGATATTGACAAGGTTTTTGTTCCGAGATAATTGTTTTATGCTGCTGGAGAAACTTATGATAATTTAGATTATGTGGAATACATCACACAGTTTCCTACAATTATGATCCAGTAGTTTTGTCTTCGTAATTAATATTTTCTGTGAAAACTTTGAATGGGATCAATTATGAGGACTGGTCTGAATCTCTCCATGAAAGAATTGGACTTATTTTTGGTAGATCTTGAACCTCTTGTAGTTACCTACCAAACTTCTGCTGAGGAAAGAGCTTATTTTTGAAAATGGCACATATCAATTAGGTTGTGTCTTAAGGCTATTAAGTATATCATGGATAGGAATATAAGATAAGGGATTCCAAAGAAAATGACAGCTCATGAATTTCTCGATGACATTGGTGCAAAATATAACAAATTCAATAAGTCTCAATAGTTATATTATCTTAATTTGATTGAGAACACTAAGTTTGACTTAGTTGGTAGTGCTCGTGAACATTTGTTGTAGTTTTCAAATTATTTTAACAAATTAAAGACTTTAGAGCTGAATTTTGATGAAGATTATATAGTTTGGAATATACTTCAGTCTCTTCCATTTCAATACAGTCAGTTGAGGACATCTTACAATGCTCAAAAGGATCATTGGTCTATTGATGATGTAATAAGGATTATCACTCAAGAAGAGGAATCTTCGAAAGGAGGAAATCATGTTCCTACTCCTATTATTGAGAATCGCCCTATGTTTTTCGAGGGCATGAGAATAAATCAAATGATAAACCCGAAAGAAAAATGGTGGAAATTGGTGAAATAATAAGGGGGTTAAGAATGAGGTCATTTAGAGCCTAAGAAGAAGGTTGGAAAGATTGATTAAAAGTGGAATATTACAAGATTTGGATTTCTCTAACTTTTTCACTTGTGTTGATTGTATTAAGGGAAAATCCACTACTAGAGTTAGAAATAAAGGGGTAAAGAGATCATTGAATATCTTGGATTTAATTCATTCTGACATATGTGGACTTTTAAATCCAACTGCTATGGGCGGATTTAACTATTTCATCATCTTCACTGATGACTTTTCTAGATTTGGATGGATTGATCTTCTTCATGGGAAATCTGAGTCTTTAGATACATTCAAGACATTTAAATTGGTTGAAGAATAGAAAACTGGGAAATGATGTAATTTCTTGAAGGTTGAAGGCTTTAATGTTCATACAAGCAAGAAATCGATCAAAGTAATGAAGGACTCATCAAAGATTCAAGTGAGGGATTAGATTGATCTTTGTAAGATAATCTACAACAACCAACTTCTTCATTTGTAAAGACTATTCAATACCTCACCTAAAGTAATTGAAAGTCCAAGGTGTAGTGGACTAAGAACCCTAAGAGGAATTCTAAGAACACTAATAAAAAGATCAAGTTTGATGTTGAATTTGGATTGATTTCAATGCAATAGTTATTTGTCAAAAGGTGATCTTGCAATTACATATAAGAGACTATATATAGTGTAGGTAGTAAGAAAAACTAAATAAGTCTTACAAATGGTTAAAAGACCAAAAGGAATGAAGGAAAGTCAATAAAATTTAAGAAAACATCACATATGGGTGTGCAGATGGAAGCTGATCTGGTGCCGGCTCGGGAAAGGGAAGCACCTAATAGAAGGGCAGGGCTGCTACTAGAAATTTCCAGTGAGCATCCGCTGCTCCTATTTGGCACTGGCACTGGCACTGTAGAACACTGAATGGCTTCTGCTCAGGCCATTCAGTGCTCTCTCATGCTACCTCCTGGCCAAACTCGTTTTGCATTATGCCAACTTCATTCCAAGCTTTCCTAGGCTTCCCAACTTGACCTCTAAGGTCCCCAATGCTTTTTTCTTGATTTAGAACCTCCCATCATCATCCTCAAGGCCTTGAATCACCCACAAGTTATAATCCTTCTTTGTATGTTCTTCATCAAGCTTTGTCTCCTTGAAGATGACATCAAAGTCAAGTAATTCCTCTTGATTTTGAATGAATGCTACCAATTACCTTTTCATCCTTGATGCCCTTCCTCTTGTAATCAGTCACAGTCGAATTGTTGGAGCTTGATCTCTATCAGGAAAGAAGATTAAATCTGTAAGATCAAATAGAGGAGGTGAATATTATGGCAAGTTTATCGAAATTGGGAGGCATTCGAGACCTTTTGCAAAATTCCTTATTGATTTTGGAATTAAGGCACAAAATACTATGCCTGGGACTCTTCAATAGAATGGTATTGCTGAAAGGAGAAAGCGTACTCTTATGGATATGGTAAGATGCATAATGAGCTATTCTATATTACCAAAGCTTCTTTGGGGAGATGCCTTGAGAACAGTAGTATACATTTTGAATCAAGTTGTTCCTAAAACTACTCATGAGTTATTTACTGGAAGGAAACTCAGTTAAAAGCATTTTCATTTGTGGGGCTACAAGGCAGAAGTAAGAGCATATAATCCACATTTGAAGAAGTTGAATTCTAAAACTGTTAATGGATTCTTTATTGGATATTGCATTGGTTTGAGAGGTAGTTGATTTTATTGTCCTTCCCATTCTACTAGAGTAATAGAATCAGATCGAGCTTTATAATTTGAGGATTAGTTGGATGGTGGGAGTCAACTGTGTAGGAAAATTGATCTAAGTGAAGATCGAGTTGTTATGCCTGAGCTAGTTTTATATCCACTGATGATTTTGCCTACAATTGATACTGATAATAATGAGATTCCCAGTGATTTAGTTTATGATGATGAAGAACAAGTAAGTGAAGATCTTGAAGAGGTTGTCCCTCAAGAAGTTCCTTTAATAAGATCTTAAAGAGTTTGAAGGTCTGCAATATCAGATGATTTTATTGTTTATTTACAAGAACATGATTTTGACATATCTGATATTTTTAATCCCAAATCATACCAAAAGGCTCTCTCTAGTCCTGATTCTTTTGCTTGGAAGATTACTATGGAAGATGAATTGATCTATGTTACATTATGGAGTATGGGATCTAGTTGAATTACCTGATTTTTATAAACCTATTGGTTGTAAATGGGTCTTCAAGACTAAACAGAATGTATTTGGAGATATAGAGAGGTGCAAACCAAGATTAGTGGCAATGGGTTACAATCAAAGAAAAGGTATTGATTATAAGGAAACCTTTTCACCGGCGTCTTCAAAGGACTCATTCCTTGTTGTTATGGCTTTGGCCGCTCATTTTGATTTGGAACTTCATCAAATGGATGTGAAAACTGCTTTTCTAAATCGAAATCTGGATGAAGATGTCTATATGGTTCAGTCGGATGGTTATGTAGAGAAAGGCAAGCAACACTTGGATTGTAGATTGAAGAAATTTCTTTATGGATTGAAATAGGCTTCCAGACAATGGTATCTCAGATTTAATAATGTCGTGACTTCTCAAAGTTTTAACGAAAACGTCTCGGATTGATGTGTTTATCTGAAGAATAGTGTGAACGAGTTTTTCATTCTTGTGTTTTATGTTGATGATATTTTGCTTGCTAGTCCTAGTATTGGATTGTTAAATGAGACAAAGAGTTTATTGTTCAGTCATTTTAATATGAAAGATCTTGTTGATGCATTATTTGTGTTGGGTATTCAGATTCATCGTGATAGAGCACGTGGTATTCTTGGTTTATCCCAAAGAACATATATTGAAAGAGTCTTTAATAGATTCAATATGAAAAATTGTGCATCTAGTCCTTCACCAATTCAAAAGGGTGAATTTTTCTAAGTCCCAATATTCTAAGACTGATGCAGAGACAGCATTTATGGAAAGAGTCCCATATTCAATAGCCATTGGCAGTTTGATGTATACTCAAGTGTGCACTCGTTCGTACATTGCTTATGTTGTAAGTGTTCTTGGTAGACATTTGAGCAATTCTGGTGTTGATCATTGGATCATTGCTTATCAATGTAAGTCATGAGATATCTTCAAGGTACAAATAATTACATGTTAACCTTTTGTAAATCTGATCACCTTGAAGTCATTGGTTACTCTGACTCTGAATATTTTGGCTGCTTACAAGATGAGTGGAGGAGCTGTTTCATGAAAAAGTGTTAAACAAACACTTACAGTTAATTCTACCATGGAGGTGGAATACATTGCTTGTTTTGAGGCTACTCATCATGCCTTATGTTTAAGGAACTTGATTTCTAGATTTTGTGTTGTTGAAAGTATATTCAGACCCTTAATCATTTATTGTCATAATAGTTCTGCTTGTTCTTCTTTCAGAGTGATAGTTCTTCTAAGAGATCTAAGCATTTTGATATAAAGTATCACTTTGTGAAAGAAAAGATTCTTAATTTTGAGACTCGAATTGTGCACGTGACTACAGATCGCATGTTAGCGGATCCGATAACCAAGGGCTTACCTGTTGGAGTCATTAAGACTCATGTGACTCATATGGGAGTTGTTGTTTTTGATGCCTTGGTTTAGTGGGAGTTTGATTCTACTTATATTTTGAGTTTGGTAACTTTTGGTTCATGTTATGTTTGTGTTTAAACCATTAGTTTTGGATATATTTCTCATATCACTCTATATTCCAACTTCAATCATTTTTCTAATTTCATTACTATTAATTCGTGATTGGATTAATGTTATTCAAGTGGTAGATTATTAGACTTATTTATTAGTCTCTCTGATGAATTACATTAATTAATTAATAACTTAATTAAATAGTTATTATAGATGGATTGAGCCAGTGATTTAGGTAATCCATAATGGCTGGAAAACCTAATTCTCTTCATAATTGGAGAGGTCCGAACTTCACCCTATTTAAGGACTAATAGCCCCATTGAAATTTAGTTTTCTCTCACAATAAAATTATTTGGGTTGAAACTAATTATTCCTCAACATAAGTTTGATTGTTCCAGTCAATCTCTTTTCTTCTTTGTTTGGTCCGATATGTCAACCAACAATTTTGATTAAGAGATATCTATATAAACCTATACTATATTTGCTATAATCTTTATCTATTTTTTTCAACACAAAAATAAATTATACCTTTGTCCATTTATGAAGAAATCGTTTTGAAATCTAAAATTATTTTAAGGTATATATAATTATTATTATTTTTTTTAAAAAAAGAAAGAGTTAATGAGTTTTTATATTTTATTAATAATAACAATATTTTTTATCAAAGCCTCCGGTAATTTTGATCAAGAGCTGGTGATCTAATTTTAAAAAAATCATTATTTATTATTATAACAATAATATTCCAACACCATTTTTTCCTTCTATTTTAAGAAATAATCGTCCAATATGATGTTTTAATTTCTAGAAAAGATTTTAGGCCGAAAGTATTCGGCAAATTGCTGTACCATTACCATTAGTATAAAGAAAAGATTAAATGTCGCATGTGATACATAAACTATGTTGATTTTTTAAATTTGATCAATTATGAAATTTTATTATCCACAAATTTCAATATGACAACTTTGGTCCTTATAGTTTTATTTTGTCTTTTTTAGTCGTTAAATCCTTTTTTGTTTTTTTTTTCTTGTAAATTAGATCATTTGCACCAAAATCATCTTTTAGACTATTTTTCCGACAAAAATGATAAGGGTATTTTTGACACTTCAAGTTTTTTTTCTACACAGTAGAGGGTTTGGATATGACTCATTAGTGTGTAAAAGGAAACTTTAAAGTGCCAAAAATACACTTGTTATTTTCACAAAAAAATAGTCTAAAAACATGTTTTTAAAGAAAATGACTAAATTTGCAAAAAAAAAAAAAAGTTTGATGATCAAAAAGGTAAAATAAAAAAAATATGGACTAAAATTATCGTATTAAAAATTTATAAATGATCAAACATGATAAATAAAACATTATAAATCAAAGTTTAAAAATTAAAATGATTCATAGAGTAAAAATGCTAATAATTTTTAGGAGATAAAGTGGGAGAGTCTGATTGATTAAGAACAAGTTCAGGCAGAGAGAGAGAGAGAGAGAGAGAGAGAACCGATAACGTTGGATACAACATCACGTGAAGAGGAGTCGACACCAACAACTTTTGTTTAAGGATTAAAAGTATATATGGACGAAGACATATATGGATAAATGTATAGACAGATCATCACTCATCTTATGATTCAGTCAAACAATATACTCCATCAGTCATCTAGTCTTCGTTTTCACCATCTCACCTATTGAGATGTATTTTTGGGAAGGAATTTGAGCATCTACGGGGAAAAAAAAAACCCTAAAATATTGAAAAAGTATTATAAACAATCTACAAGCCAGTCGGAACGGATAGAGTAACCATGCTTTTTCATCATCTTGTTGAGGCTAGGAGAGATTTAGAAAGCAAGAGTGATCGGAACCTATTACCCTTCCAAAATCTTTTCTATAAATATATAAATATATATATATATATATACATGATTGTTAGCTAGCTTGATGAAGATGTTGTTTAACAAAGTTCAATGGTCCAAGAAAACTTTTAAACTTCTTATGATAAGATTCATGTTACTATAATTATTTTTTTAAAAAAATACACTTTTTCCTAATGGATTATTACTACCAATTGATTAGCTTTTGGAAAAGTTTAATTAGGTGAGAAAGAAATTTCTACAGCTATGCCATTTCCGAAGATATATTATCCACTCTTTTGAGTCTAATTGCATGTTAGCTTTTAATGCTGATACCGATTTGATAATAAAGCTGTGTATTATTTCCTCCATCATTAATTATAAGTGTCTAGTGTATAATTACATTAAATTCTCTTTATATTTATTTATTTTTATTGGAGACGTTTATAGTATATGAATACACTAATTCTATTTAGTTTATGCTTATTAGTATAATATTTAATAGAATAAAGATTTACAAATTGCAATAGAACAACCACTCTAATTCTAATCCTACATTGGATTGAATATAAACAGCTTAATTGCCTATAAAAAGATTCACAATCGGAATTAACAAGTATCTTTCTCTTTCTCTCTCTTCTTAACTTTGCTGCAATTACCCTTTTTGTTATCTCTCTATTTTCTAACTTTGGCATTGGAGCGAGATATTGAGAGACATCCCCTCCCATATGATGGTCTTTGTTCTTGACAGGATCCTTGGACGGCTTATTTGGAGATCTAGTTGGAGTCCGACTATTGGAAGAGTTCCGGCTACATCATTTGGCACCCAACGTTCCTTACCCAAATCTCTCCCTTCTGCTCCTGAGAAATTTACAAATAATCAACCATGGATCCTCAAGGAGATGTAACTAATAATAACAGAGACAATGAGAATCCAAAGTCAACAAAGAGAAAAGTGTTTCGACCCCAATGCCGAAACAAGTTTCAAGAGCCAAGCACTTGACTTCTAAACAATTTTCGACAAATTCAAAGCATCCTCAACACCATGATAATGGAGTTGGAGATTCTGAGGATTCCTCTAACAATTCTGAATCATCAAATCCATCAGTTTGCTGAATTCATATTGAGGAGCAACAGAAAAATTTAGGTGAAGAATATGCTGAATTCTGCAAACATAGAAAGGCATTCAAGGAGTTCCTCAGTCAACAAGCAAGAAATAACGTGTGCCCAGAAGAGTCTGAAGAAAGAGATAGACTTAAAAACATGAAAAGTCCGAAGAAGCAACAAAGACAAGATGTCAAGGTATCAAAAATACAGACCCCGTCGTCGAACGAACAACAGTCGATACATATTATCGGCCAGCAAATGAGAACGGCCCAAGACATTGCATAGGCAGTCTGACATCAGCCCCAATATCAAGAACCTATACTGTCTTACCATGTCATTCCACTACTTTTTCAAAATTCAAGACAACAAAATTATTATCCACAAGGACCAATAATTAATCTTTCTGATCAATCGAAAGAGAAAGACCCAGAGATAAAAAAAAAAGAAATAAGAATCTAAAGGAACAAATAGCAAGTATCGGTCAGACCAAAAATTAGAAGCCGATACCCAAGTGGAATGTACAAGCCAAGAATCCCTCATGTGAGGAATACCAGAAGATTAAGTTTCCAAAGGGCTTCAAACCACCTTCAATGGACAAGTACAGAGGAACGACAGATCCACAAGAGCACTTGACCGCATATATGATATTAATGGCCATGCATCAGGGCGATGATATGGTATTATGCCCAATTTGGACTTAGGTCCATGAGATTAATTATTTAATGGGCTAAGATTAAAAATAAATATTGGACTTTAATTAAAGGGGCAGAATAATTATGTTGGGTCCATGATCCAATGAATAATTATTGGGCCTTTAATTAAATAAAAGGATTGTTGGGCTGTTGGGCTTTTGGCCCATAGAAAACCCATCCTTTCTGTTCATCCAGATAGACAGGGAATAGATTAGAAGATCTTATGCAAGTAGATCAAGATATCCAGATCCATTCCGCATGACAAGATCTCTTCGAATCATCATTCCATTCCAGGTATCATTCTCGAACTCCAATGTGAGAAAACTTTTTAAAAATCTTGCAACTCCGGATTCGTTTTCTCGTGGATTCGGTATCCTGTTCTCTTCAAGTGGTATCAGAGTAGGTTCTCTCAATGAGAATGATACCTGTTTTTGTTTATTCTAGGGTGGCTAATTTGCATGAATATAATTTGTTTATTTATGACCCTTAGACTCTAATTTAGAATTTCTATACGTCTCATGAGTGGAGGCATAGGGATTTGTAAAATTTTATTGTATTCGTTTTTATTAGAAATTTCTCGTTCAACCTCATAATTTGAGGTATAGGAAATTGTTTTGTTTTGTTTTGTTTTGTTTTTTTTTTTAACTGTTTCGTTATAATTTAAAAAAAAAAAAAAGGTTTCGACTTCTGAAAAATTTTGGATCGCCGGAGCATAAAGAGCAGGTCGCCGGAGAAAGCCAAGGCCAGACCAGGCGGTTCCCGATCAGGCTGCAACCAACAGACGACAAGCAAACCACATCAGAGGCAGATGTTGGCAGACAGCAGCAGTAGCAACGAGCAGATCTGAGCTCCCACGGCAGTCAAATTGGAGCAGCACCGATAGATGCAGAAGGTCGCTGCAGATCAGGCGAATCAGCACCTCCAATGAACTCCCAGCCTGCCGCGGCAGCTCCTGCTGGCAGCGTCTCCTTGGTGGCTGACGGCTAGGCAGGCGAAATAGGCAGTCGACTGCTCGCGCAAAGATTGCTTCAGGCAGAAGGTTGCGGCGGCCAAGAAAACTTAAGGCTGGTCAAAGCTGGCGGCTGGACTATTTTTTTTTTGGAAGGAGATGTGGCGGCTGAAACTTGGACAAGAAGACCCATTTAGGATTTTACATATTTGTAGACAAGGGCCTCACTTTTTAATATTCCTAGTGCTTCTTGCAATTTATTTATTTATTTATGCTTTATATTTTTGTGATATTGAAAGCATGAAAATAAATTAGAAGCCATCTTTAGGAAAATAAACAAGATCACAATTAATCAATTTGTTTGATTACTTGGTCACATAGGATTAAAACTAGAAAAAACATGAATTTAATTTTTATGCTTTGTTTTAATTTTATTATGTGACGTGCCTTATTCCTATGGGAAACCTAAATTAGGAACGTTCTTGAAAAATAATTATTTTGATTTGGTTATGATAACTAAGCAATCAAGAAAATAATTATAAGAACGATAATTAAATTTTTTAAATAGTAATATGTTTATTTTGGAAATTAGAAATAGCCTAAATAATTTTTTTTAAAGGTTTTTATCCTTGACTTAATAAAATAAAATTATGGGCTATTATTTCTAAAAGTCATAACCTAGAAT